>JAAKFY010000034.1:145000-297500 GCA_011823955.1 Dissostichus mawsoni | reverse complement strand
GCAGGGTCCGTGACAGGTTGTTTTCATCTGATTTCAAATAAACAAAGTCTTGGTTTTTAGAATATTAAACTTGTATTGCCAAATTCAGAAGAACTTTGAAGCTTGTAACGGCATAATGACAAGCGGTAACTTAACGTCACAGCAGGCATAACAACAGCCGGGGTTCTTGTGAGTGTTTCCCCGGAAACAAACACAATACACACAAACACCTCACTGATTCTTTTGCAGTTTTTGGCTGCCGAACGAAATCCTGTACGCAGCTCGCGACGTAACTAGGAGTCTAGTGGACGGTATCAGTACTACAAGTTAAACATACAAAAAAGAATGACGTTGTTTATAAATTAATCTGAGGCCGCAAAAAGAGGAGGCGCCATTTGCCCTTCCCTGATATAAAGGGTCCAAATCTGATCAGCTCATTTTCAGACAGGTTTTTTCTAGAAATGGATCATGTGACGACCCCTCCCCACTTCTGCCTGTCTGTGCTCCCTGCCTTGCTGTCCTCTGGCAGGAAAAATAGGTCAGGTTGATCTTACTCTGTGTTTAAATAACTGGCTTTACTCACAGTTGTGTTTCTGTCCAACGGACAAAAAGAGAGAATCTTTGTTCCTGAAACTTTCAGAGTCTCTTTCCACAGAGGGGACACATGTTGATGTAGAAGAGACATGTGTCCCCTCTGTGTGAAGAGAGTCTCTGTACACAGAGGGGACACATGTTGATGTAGAAGAGACATCAATCAATCAATCAATCAATCAATCAATCAATCAATCAATCAATCAATCAATGTTTATTTATATAGCACAATATCACAAATGTTACATTTGTCTCAGTGGACTTCACAGTTTGTACAGAATATCAGTAGACAATACGACACCCTCTGTCCTTAGACCCTCACATCGTACAAGGAAACACTTCCAGAAAAAGGAAAAACCCCACAGTTTAAGGGGGAAAAAAATGGGAGAAACCTCAGGGAGAGCAACAGAGGAGGGATCCCTCTCCCGGGACGGACAGACGTGCAATAGATGCCGTGTGTAAATTGAGAAGATAATACATTTACAACATAGGTAGTCCAAATGTTTGGAAATGCATGTGTCTATAATAAGAAGATGAATCCACGAGGATATCCATCCAGGACTTATGATCCAGGACCACAGCAACAGGCACAGCCACGACTCAAGATCCAGGGCTCGCGATCCAGGACTCAGGACCACAGCAACAGGATCAGCCACGACTCAGGGTCCCGGCGTAGATAGACACCAAAAAGAAATTTGGGGAAGCTGGGTTATTCGGAACATGAGAGTACACAGGTACAGACAGAGAGAAGGAAGAAGTAAAGTGTCCCCCGACAAACTAAGCCTATAGCAGCTAAACTAGGGGCTGAATCTAATCAGCCCGAACTATAAGCTTTATCAAAAAGGAAGGTCTTAAGCGCACTCTTAAAAACGGATAGGGTGTCTGCCGCCCGAACACAAACTGGAAGCTGATTCCACAAAAGTGGAGCTTGATAAGAAAAGGCTCTGGCTCCCATTGTACTTTTAGAGACTCTAGGAACAACCAACAACCCTGCATTCTTGGAACGCAATGCCCTAGTAGGACAGTAGGGTATGATGAGTTCTTTAAGGTAAGATGGCGCCTGCCCATTAAGGGCTTTGTAGGCGAGAAGAAGAATTTTAAATTCTATCCTATGTTCTATAGGGAGCCAGTGTAAGGCAGCCAGAACAGGAGTAATGTGGTCCCTTTTCCTAACTCTGGTTAGTACACGTGCTGCAGCATTTTGAATCAGCTGAAGCGACTTAACTGACTTCTTGGTACACCCTGATAATAGAGAGTTACAATAATCCAGCCTTGAAGTAACAAATGCATGGACTAGTTTCTCTGCATCGTTTTGAGGCAAGATATGCCTGATTTTTGCAATGTTACGTAGATGGAAGTAGGCGGTCCTTGAAATAGATTTCATGTGGGCGTTAAAGGATAAATCCTGATCAAATATAACACCAAGGTTCCTTACAGTCTCACTGGAGGCCAAATTAATGCCATCCATAGTTAGTATATCTTTAGATAATTTGTTTCGTAGATTCTTTGGGCCGAGTACAATAACTTCAGTTTTGGCCGTGTTTAACATCAAAAAGTTTAAAGTCATCCACGTTTTTAAGTCCTTAAGGCAGTCTTGAATTTTATTTAGATGATTAATTTCATCAGGCTTGATGGATAAATATAGTTGAGTATCATCCGCATAACAATGAAACTGTACAGAATGATTCCTTATAATATTGCCTAACGGAAGCATATATAATGTGAACAAAATAGGTCCAAGCACTGAGCCCTGTGGCACTCCATGGCTCACTTTGGTTTGCATGGAAGATTTATCGTTGACACACACAAACTGAGAGCGTTCAGATAGATAGGACCTAAACCAGCCTAAAGCAGTTCCCTTTATGCCAACTAAGTGCTCTAGTCTTTGCAATAGGATGTCATGGTCGATAGTATCAAATGCAGCACTGAGATCGAGCAAGACAAGAATAGAGACAAGTCCTTTGTCTGAGGCTATTAGAAGGTCATTTGTGACTTTAACCAGAGCTGTCTCTGTGCTATGATGTGTTCTAAAGCCAGACTGAACATCTTCAAATAAATCATTGTTTTCTAATTAATCACACAACTGTTTTGCGACCCTTTCTCAAGAATGTTTGAGAGGAACGGAAGATTAGAAATAGGTCTATAGTTGGCTAAAACCTCTGGATCGAGGTTGTGCTTTTTAAGAAGCGGTTTTATCACTGCTACTTTAAATGATTGTGGAACATAGCCCGATAATAAAGACATATTCATCATATTTAATAAAGAAGTGCTAATTAATGGAAAAACTTCCTTTAACAGCTTAGTTGGAATCGGGTCTAAGATACACGTTGATGGTTTAGAAGAAAGAATCATTGAATTCAATTGTTCAAGGTTTATGGCTGAAAAGCAGTTTCCTATCTAGCGTAATATTAGAACTTAGGTTTCCGGGAGCTGTTGATAACACTATACTGGTCGAAGGCAAGAGGTCATTCATTTTGTTTCTAAGAGTAACCATTTTATCGTTAATGACATGTGTCCCCTCTGTGTAAAGAGAGAGTCTCTTTACACAGAGGGGACACATGTTGATGTAGAAGAGACATCTTTACACAGAGGGGACACATGTTGATGTAGAAGAGACATGTGTCCCCTCTGTGTGAAGAGAGACTCTCTTTACACAGAGGGACACATGTTGATGTAGAGGAGACATGAAGAAGAGGATTTTGCATAATAGGGGACGTTTAAAGACTCAGCACTCTGACACAAAGTGTCCCCATGAGCTGCAGTCTGCAGAACGAGCAGCTCACACGGTTTGGAGTTCAATCTCTAAATTCTTTGACATTTGTCCTCTTTTCTGAAAATCAAAAAATTCAGACCTTTTTTCCAAAATCTCTAAATTCTGAATGTTTCTCAAAATGTCAAACTTTTTTTTCTGAAAATCACAAAATTCTGACTTTTTTCTCTTAATTCAAAATCTTTCTCAAATATGAAAATTCTGAATTTTTCTGAAAGTCTCAAAATATGAACTTTTTTCTTTAAATCTAAAAAAAATGATTTTTTTCCCAAAATAAAAAAATTATGATTTTTTCTAGAAATAAAAAAATGACTTATTTCTCAAGATTTGGACTTTCTCGGAAAAACTCACATTTCTAACTTTTTTTTGAAAATCTAAAAAATAAGACTTTTCTCGAAATTCTGATTTTTTCTCGAAATTCTGATTTTTTCTCGAAATTCTGATTTTTTTCACAAAATTCTGATTTTTTCTCAAAATTCTCAATTTTGAGATTTGTTTTTTCTGTAGAAAAAAAAAAAAAAAAAAAGGGGCCAGACTAAGATTGGTTCAAAGACCTCATGAAAGACGAACTAGAAGTGAGGATACCCGGCCCGGAGGAAGCCCGGGGTCCCCTTCTGGAGCCAGGCCCAGGAGGAGGACTCGTCGGCGAGCGTCTGGTGGCCGGGCTTGCCATGGAGCCCGGCCGGGCACAGCCCGAAAAGGCAACATGGGCAACACCTCCGCTTCTCCGTCCCGCGGGCCCACCACCTACGGAAACAGCGATGGGGTCGGGTGCACTGCCAGAAGGGTGGCAGTGAAAGCAGAGGGTCTCGACGGACCAGACCCGGGCGACAGAAGCTGGCTTTGGGGACGTGGAATGTCACCTCTCTGGGGGGGAAGGAGCCGGAGCTTGTGCGGGAGGTGGAGCGTTACCAGTTGGATCTGGTTGGGCTCACCTCTACGCACAGCGTCGGCTCTGGAACCTTACTTCTGGATAGGGGTTGGACTCTATTCTTCTCCGGAGTTGCTCAAGGTGTGAGGCGCCGGGCGGGTGTGGGGATACTCACAAGCCCCCGGTTGGGTGCTTCGTTGTTGGAGTTTACCCCAGTGGACGAGAGGGTCGCCTCCCTACGCCTGCGGGTTATGGGGGGGAAAACTCTGACTGTTGTGTGTGCTTATGCACCAAACAGCAGTTCAGAGTATACGGCCTTCTTGGAGACCCTGGAAAGAGTCCTGTATGGGGCTCCTGAAGGGGACTCTTTAATCTTGCTGGGAGACTTCAACGCACATGTGGGCAATGATGGAGACACTTGGAGGGGCGTGATTGGGAGGAACGGCCCCCCTGATCTGAACCGGAGTGGTGGTTTGTTACTGGACTTCTGTGCTAGTCATGGATTGGCCATAACAAACACCATGTTCAAACATAAGGATGTCATAAGTGTACGTGGTACCAGAGCACCCTAGGCAGAAGGTCCATGATCGATTTCGTTATCGTATCATCGGACCTGAGGCCGTATGTTTTGGACACTCGGGTAAAGAGAGGGGCGGAGTTGTCAACTGATCACCATCTGGTGGTGAGTTGGGTCGAGTGGCGGGGGAAGCCTCTGGACAGACCTGGTAAGCCCAAACGTGTAGTTCGGGTGAACTGGGAACGTCTGGAGGAGGCCCAAGTTCAGGAGGCCTTCAACGCACACCTCCGGCGGAGCTTTTCGGCATTCCTGTGGAGGTTGGGGACATTGAACCAGAGTGGGCGGTGTTCAAAGCCTCTATTGCCGAAGCCGCGGCGGGGAGCTGTGGTCTCAAGGTCTTAGGTGCCTCAAGGGGCGGTAACCCTCGAACCTCCTGGTGGACACCGGTGGTCAGGGAAGCCGTCCGACTGAAGAAGGAGGCCTTCAGGGATTTGTTATCCCGGGGGACTCCCGAGGCAGTTGCAAGGTACCGACGGGCCCGAAGGGCAGCAGCCTCAGCCGTGGCCGAGGCAAAGCAGCGGGTGTGGGAGAAGTTCGGAGAAGCCATGGAAAAGGACTTTCGGGCGGCACCAAAGTTGTTCTGGAAAACTGTCCGACACCTCAGGAGGGGGAAGCAGGGAACCATCCAAGCTGTGTACAGTAAGGATGGGACGTTGTTGACCTCAACTGATGGAGTGTTAGGGCGTTGGAAGGAACACTTTGAGGAACTCCTGAACCCGACAACTCCGCCCTCTATGTTAGAGGCAGAGCTGGAGTATGACGGGGGATCAACACCAATCTCCCGGGGGGAGGTCACTGAGGTCGTCAAACGACTCCACAGTGGCAAAGCCCCGGGGGTGGATGAGATCCGCCCAGAAATGCTGAAGGCTCTGGGTGTTGAGGGACTGTCATGGTTGACACGTCTCATCAAGTTGCGTGGAAGTCGGAAACAGTACCGAAGGAGTGGCAGACCGGGGTGGTGGTTCCCCTTTTCAAAAAGGGGGATCAGAGGGTGTGTGCCAATTACAGAGGCATCACACTACTCAGCCTCCCCGGGAAAGTTTACTCTAAGGTACTTGAAAGGAGGGTCAGGCCGATTGTCGAACCTCAGATTGAGGAGGAACAATGCGGATTCCGTCCTGGTCGTGGAACGACGGATCAGCTTTTTACTCTCGCAAGGATCCTGGAGGGGGCCTGGGAGTATGCTTATCCGGTCTACATGTGTTTTGTAGACTTGGAGAAGGCGTATGACCGAGTTCCCAGGGAGTTACTGTGGGAGGTGCTGCAGGAGTATGGGGTGAGGGGGTCTCTACTCAGGGCCATCCAATCTCTGTACTCCCAAAGCGAGAGCTGTGTCCGGGTCCTCGGCAGTAAGTCGGACCCATTTCCGGTGAGGGTTGGCCTCCGCCAGGGCTGCGCTTTGTCACCGATCCTGTTTGTAATATACATGGATAGGATTTCGAGGCGTAGTCGTGGGGGGGGGGGTCTGCAGTTCGGTGGACTAAGGATTGCACCACTGCTTTTTGCAGATGATGTGGTTCTAATGGCTTCATCGGTCTGCGACCTGCAGCTCACTGGATCGGTTCGCAACCGAGTGTGAAGCGGCTGGGATGAGGATCAGCACCTCCAAATCTGAGGCCATGGTTCTCAGCAGGAAACCGATGGACTGTCCACTCCAAGTAGGGAATGAGTCCTTACCCCAAGTGAAGGAGTTCAAGTATCTCGGGGTCTTGTTCTCGAGTGAGGGAACAATGGAGCGTGAGATGGGCCGGAGAATCGGAGCAGCGGGAGCGGTACTGCAGTCGCTTTACCGCACCGTTGTGACGAAAAGAGAGCTGAGCCAGAAGGCAAAGCTCTCTGTCTACCGGGCCATTTTCGTTCCTACCCTCACCTATGGTCATGAAGGATGGGTCATGACCGAAAGAACGAGATCGCGGATACAAGCGGCCGAGATGGGTTTTCTCCGCAGGGTGGCTGGCGTCTCCCTTAGGGATAAGGTGAGAAGTTCAGTCATCCGGGAGGGACTCGGAGTTGAACCGCTCCTCCTTCGCGTCGAAAGGAGCCAGTTGAGGTGGTTCGGGCACCTAGTAAGGATGCCACCTGGGCGCCTCCCTAGGGAGGTGTTCCAGGCACGTCCAGCTGGGAGAGACCAAGGGGTAGACCTAGGACCAGGTGGAGGGATTATATCTCTTCGCTGGCCTGGGAGCGCCTTGGGATCCCCCAGTCAGAGCTGGTTGATGTGGCCAGGGAAAAGGAAGTTTGGGGCTCTCTGCTGGAACTGCTACCCCCGCGACCCGACCACGGATAAGCGGGAGAAGATGGATGGATGGATGGATGTAAATCGACAGTGTTCTGTCAGTGAGAGTTATTCTATAGTTTCCTCATGAGCTTCAGTCTGCCGTTCGGCTCATATGTTCTGGTTCTTCTCGTTGCTCCTCATAGACTGTCATTTTTACCTTTTACTGAAAATCTCAAAATTCAGATTTTTCAAAAAATTCTGTCTTTTCCCCAAATGTTGACTTTTTTCTCAAAATCTCAACATTTTAACTTTATTCTTAAAATGTTGACTTTTTCTCAAAATGTTGACTTTATTCTCAAAATCTCAAAATGTTAACTTTATTCTCAAAATATGGATTTTTTTCTGAAAATCTTAAATGTGGACTTTATCTCAAAACCTCGAAATGTTACCTTTTTCTGAAAATCTCGAAATTCTGACTTTTTTCGGATATTCTCGAAATTCTGACTTTTTCTCAAAATGTACCTTTTCCTCAAAATCTTAAAATTAGTGAAAAAACCTCAAAACCTGAAATTGTTTCTGAACTTATTGAGGCTATCAGAGTTCCATCACATAAACCCACTCATCAACAGGCTGTCATCACATAGAACTGATTTTATTAATTTATTCTGACGATACTTTTACATCAGCAACAGCTAAACAAGAGTCTCCTCTATAAACAGTAGAGGGATGTTGATGCTCACACACACACACACACACACACACACACACACACACACACACACACCACACACACACACACACACACACACACCACACACACACACACACACACACACACACACACACACACACACCCTCACACCCTCACACACATAGAGACATAGACGGACACAGGTACACCTTCTGATTAATAGCTCTGATCTCATATATATTGTTTTATATCAATAGTAATTATGTACAGTTGTGTTGTAATGAGTGAGATGTGAGTCGGGTCAGAGGTGAGAGGCACGAGTGGCCAGGTGCATCATGGGAGGAGAAGGATCACCACATGAGGGAGTCCTCGTACCTGTGGAGGAACACAGAGAGGAATCTTTAAATACAAATGATCGACATTCACACCTGACTCAGAGACAGTTTCATCCCACTGTCAGACTGTGAAACACCTGAGCTCTGTGAAGTGCCTCCATAAACATTCATCTGTCATCTTGCAATCTACTTATTTATATATAGTTATCACCGCAATAAACCGTATTTAATTCTGTCTTAATGCACATTGTTTAATTTCACATTCTGTTCTTGTACATATCATATTCTGTTTACATGTATATAGACTTCTTGCACTATTTCTTATTTGTATTTTTGTATTTGATTATATATGTTGCCTTGTTGGAGGAGCTCAGGTCAGAAGAAGCTGCTGAGCATCAGATGATAACACCTTGGAATCTTTGAACTCCTGTCTGCTGAACACTGAGCTGCAGGTGTGTCTGATTTATCCCCAACAGTTTCTCCAAATCTCTTCATTCTGACTTTTTCTCAAAATCTTAAAAATAACACTTTTTCTCAAAATCTTAAAAATAACACTTCTTCTCAAAATCTTAAAATAACACTTCTTCTCAAAATCTTAAAAATAACACTTTTTCTCAAAATCTTAAAAATAACACTTTTCTCAAAATCTTAAAATAACACTTTTTCTCAAATCTTAAAAATAACACTTTTTCTCAAAATCAATTTTTTTTAACTTTTTCTCTCCTGAACAAAGAGCTGCAGATGTGTGTGTGTGTGTGTGGGTGTGTGTGTGTGTTTGTGTGTGTGTGTGTGTGGTGTGTGTGTGTGTGTGTTGGTCCCTGAAGGCAGCATCATTCACTGTAATGAACACTGTTTGATTACAAGTGAGATGTTATTGATGGTCCTCACCTTGACCTCTGGTTGTCTCCAAACAGCATCTCAGCGACCACGTCCTCCTGAGCAGAACGCTTCCCATACCTGCACACACACAGGTATTTAGGTAATTAGAGTCTAATTGGTCACAGATAAGAGGCAACAAACAAAGAGAAAGGAGTGATGCGTTCAAGAGACACTGTACATCTGGCTGTCTCCTCTAACACCTGTTTAATATGTGGGCTCCATTTCGCAGTCTGATTCAGAGTGTGTGTGTGTGTGTGTGTGTGGCCTAGCATTACTATCCTTTTGGGGACCTAAATCTGTTTACACAGTCACGTGTGGGGACTCGCCTCCCTTATGGGGACAAAATGGAGGTCCCCATAAGGGGAATCATTCATTTGGGGAGAAGACTTGGTTAGGGTTAGGGTAAGGGTTAGGGTTAGGGTTAGGGTGAGGGTGAGGGTGAGGGTGAGGGTTAGGGTTAGGGTTAGGGTGAGGGTGAGGGTTAGGGTTAGGGTTAGGGTTAGGGTGAGGGTTAGGGTTAGGGTTAGGGTTAGGGTGAGGGTGAGGGTGAGGGTTAGGGTTAGGGTGAGGGTTAGGGTTAGGGTGAGGGTTAGGCATGTGTTGGTTAGGGTTAGGATAAGTCTCCAGGAAATGCATGTAAGTCAATGTAATGTTGGCTGAAGTGATGTATACATGGTATGTGTGTGTGTGTGTGTGGCCTAGCATTACTATCCTTTTGGGGACCTAAATCTGTTTACACAGTCACGTGTGGGGACTCGCCTCCCTTATGGGACAAAATGGAGGTCCCCATAAGGGGAATCATTAATTTGGGGTGAAGACTTGGTTAGGGTTAGGGTAAGGGTTAGGGTGAGGGTTAGGGTTAGGGTGAGGGTTAGGGTTAGGGTTAGGGTGAGGGTGAGGGTTAGGGTTAGGGTGAGGGTTAGGCATGTGTTGGTTATGGTTAAGGTTAGGATAAGTCTCCAGGAAATGCATGTAAGTCAATGTAATGTCGGCTGAAGTGATGTATACATGGTATGTGTGTGTGTGTGTGTGTGTGTGTGTGTGTGTGTGTGTGTGTGTGTGTGTGTGTGAGAGAGGATGCCATTTCAGAGTCTGGATGAGTTTTATCATCTGATGATTCCAGACCCGGGGGGCGTCCCAATGTGAAACCACACAGCCGTACTTCCTCCGGTGTGTTTTTTGTGTGTGTGTTGGTTTATGAGTGTGTGTGTGTCCGTTTATGAGTGTGTAATAGCGCTATTCAACCCCTGCAGCCCAACTTGCAGATCCTCAGTGTTCCCATCAACCACCTGTTCCTCGTCCCGCTGAGCCCCAGCATCCAATCCTATGCTTGGTTACACACACACACACTCTCACACACACACATCCTCACACACACACACACACACACACACACACACACACACACACACACACACACACACACACACACACACACACACACACACACACACAACACACACACACACACACACACACACACACACACTCACACACACTCACACACACCCCTGCAGGAAGCATCACAGCTGTGTCTCAGTGTGAGGCGCTGAACATCAGGAAGTCAGATGTTCTCCGCTCTGATAACGGATCGTCTGAGAGGCTTTATCGTCTTTTATTGTCTCTTATTGTCTCTTATTGTCTCTTATAGTCTCTTATTGTCTCCAGTGTTTTCTGCACATCTGCCTCTCGTCTCTGTTTTGTCTCTTGCAGTCTGACGCAGGTATCTTCATCATGTAACCTGCAGTCTATGCATCATCCATTAAAGCCCTTTAGTTGACGTGGAGAGACCCACCTAGCATCCATCCTTCAGAACCCTCCGGATGGTGGGTTGGACGTGGTGTGTTATTAGCATTAAAAGCACCTCTATGACAATATCTTAACAATGGGGTTAGGTAAGAGGTATTAGAGTTATAACCAGACCAAAAGGATAATCCTCACACATTAGGGTTAGGGTTAGGTTTTTGGATACATTGGACCACAATGGACTGTTTTTGGGGGCTTCATTGAGGATGCTGAACCCTTTTCATGGTCTGATTTAGCAGATTGCTTAACATATGATAAAAGTGATGAGGACCCTTACCAAACATTTCAAGAGTCTCAGTGCTGACAACTAAATGGAGTTTCTTCTGCTTTACTCTATCAGAAAGATGTCCCATTTTGTCTCAATTAAAAGTCGTACTAATTTAAGAAAAGTCAGAGGGCAACAAACCGATCAAAAGTCCTAAAATATATTTTGTGAAACCAGACGGGAGTGTTTCACGACTTATTTCAGTTCCTGGAAGTCTTCTTACCGAACATGGCAGAGACATTGCTATAAGCAAGTCGAGCGTAGAACAAATGTAGGATATGTCTCCATTAAGTCTGCGAATTTGAGAAGCTGAATGAGTCCTGAAGCGGTTCTTAGTAAAGGGTGAAGCTCTTTAAAGTGTGTTGGAGTCAGAGTTGTTGACATCGTGGTTTTAAAATAGGAGAAACAGCTTAAAGATTTACATTCAAACCTGGACATTTCCATAAGATACAGCGTATACTTTCCCCTTTCCTTAATGCTCTGCCCTTTATATTCATGCTCTGAATCCTTTTATTCAGCCTCAGCTCCTCATCTGATAAACCTCTGAACCCCCCCCCCCCCCCTCTGAACTGATTGACTCCTCCTGGCTTCACGAGGCTCCTCTAAACCCAGGATCTAAATATCAAACAGCTATTTGGTTTTCATGAATCGGAGCAGCTGGCTCTCCTTCAGATGAAACCATATTTAATACCAGCAGACCCTCAGTAACTGGGTTTGGGGTCTTTGTTCAGACGGAGGTGATTGATGTGAGGCCTGGAGGAGAGAGAGGGTAATCAGATCAGCTGAGAGGCTGTGGGGGAGGGGCTGTCTGAAGGACACTCTCACAGGTATCAGCGGCTACCTGAGCGCGGTTTAGTCAAATAAAAGTTTGATATTTGCTTCCAAATAGAGCTGAAGTATACGTGACATGAAGAGACCTCAAAGTACCTCGAACTGGTACTGTAGTGCAGTAAGAGTACTTGGTTAGGATTACAGTATGAGTAAGAGTATAGGTTAGGACTACAGTATGAGTACTTTGTTAGGAGTACAGTATGAGTAAGAGTATAGGTTAGGACTACAGTATGAGTACTTGGTTAGGAGTACAGTATGAGTAAGAGTATAGGTTAGGACTACAGTATGAGTACTTGGTTAGGACTACAGTATGAGTACTTGGTTAGGAGCACAGTATGAGTACTTGGTTAGGACTACAGTATGAGTAAGAGTATAGGTTAGGACTACAGTATGAGTACTTGGTTAGGAGTACAGTATGAGTACTTGGTTAGGAGTACAGTATGAGTACTTGGTTAGGAGTACAGTATGAGTACTTGGTTAGGACTACAGTATGAGTAAGAGTATAGGTTAGGACTACAGTATGAGTACTTGGTTAGGAGTACAGTATGAGTACTTGGTTAGGAGTACAGTAAGAGTACTTGGTTAGGATTACAGTATGAGTAAGAGTATAGGTTAGGACTACAGTATGAGTACTTGGTTAGGAGCACAGTATGAGTACTTGGTTAAGAGTACAGTGAGTGTAATTGGTTAAGAGTATGTGTACTTGGTTAGGATTACAGTATGAGTACTTGGTTAAGAGTACAGTGAGTGTACTTGGTTAAGAGTACAGTATGAGTAAGAGTACTTGTTAGGAGTACAATAAGAGTACTAGGTTAGGAGTACAGTATGTGTACTTGGTTAAGAGTACAGTGAGTGTGTACTTGGTTAAGAGTACAGTATGAGTAAGAGTACTTGTTAGGAGTACAATAAGAGTACTAGGTTAGGAGTACAGTATGTGTACTTAGTTAAGAGTACAGTGAGAGTACTTGTACCTCTGCCTGGTGATGAGGTTGATGTAGTGCCTCAGGGCCGTGTAGTACTTAGTTAAGAGTACAGTGAGTGTGTACTGTACCTCTGCCTGGTGATGAGGTTGATGTAGTGCCTCAGGGCCGTGTAGTACTTAGTTAAGAGAACAGTGAGTGTGTACTTGTACCTCTGCCTGGTGATGAGGTTGATGTAGTGCCTCAGGGCCGTGTAGTACTTAGTTAAGAGTACAGTGAGTGTGTACTTGGTTAAGAGTACAGTATGAGTAAGAGTACTTGTTAGGAGTACAATAAGAGTACTAGGTTAGGAGTACAGTATGTGTACTTAGTTAAGAGTACAGTGAGAGTACTTGTACCTCTGCCTGGTGATGTGGTTGATGTAGTGCCTCAGGGCCGTGTAGTACTTAGTTAAGAGAACAGTGAGTGTGTACTTGTACCTCTGCCTGGTGATGAGGTTGATGTAGTGCCTCAGGGCCGTGTAGTACTTAGTTAAGAGAACAGTGAGTGTGTACTTGTACCTCTGCCTGGTGATGAGGTTGATGTAGTGCCTCAGGGCCGTGTAGTACTTAGTTAAGAGTACAGTGAGTGTGTACTTGTACCTCTGCCTGGTGATGAGGTTGATGTAGTGCCTCAGGGCCGTGTAGTACTTAGTTAAGAGTACAGTGAGTGTGTACTTGTACCTCTGCCTGGTGATGAGGTTGATGTAGTGCCTCAGGGCCGTGTAGTACTTGGCCAGCTCCTCGGGGGCAGCGTCCTCTCCGGGGTTCTCAGGTTTCGGGGGTAAGCGTCGGCCAGCGTCCCGAAACAGACCAGAACCAGAACCAGAGCGGCCAGGAGGAGCAGGTAGGGTCTGAGCAGCACCGCCATCTGGGGGGGGGGGGTATATATATTAGGGGTGGGGACATAATCAATACAGCATTGTATCGCGATCCTTTGCATGGCGATACTGTATCGATACACGGACGCCAAGTATCGATATTTTATGACATAAACTGTAGCGTATCCCTCCGAAAGTTGGTCGTACGCTTGACTGATGATTTCTAATGTATTGAAAACTCCAAAAACCAACGTAAGAGCTACACAAAGACACAAATACATTTAAGCTACATCCATATTAGCATTACTTTAGCATACCATTAAACAAGTTAACTTCAATATATCGTATCACAATACTTAGCATACGGTAGAATGGTGATGGTATCGCATCGTGGGAGCCTGGTGATTCCCACCCGAGTAATATATATATTATACCTGAGTATCTGGACTGCAGGGTAGATGAAGTTTCAAGGGTTTTATTGTCATGTGAGCAGAGCTACAGTGAGGATATGTCAATTCAAATCTTAGGCTCCTCCAACAGAGAAACACAATAAAACAGATAAGATAGTGCAAGAAGAGTCTATATACAAGTAACATTACATTAATGCACACAATGTACACGATATCAGTTTCTTTTATTTCTGCACATATTTTATTCCATTCTAATTCAATGTAAATTCTGCTATGTTTTACTTTATATTTTTATAATTTTTTTAATGTTTTTACAGTTTTCTTCAAATAGTTTTCTATCTGTGTTTTTAATTTTTGTTTTACTTTTTTGTATGCACCGCGACATCAAGTGAAACTCCTCGTACGTGTCGACCTACCTGGAGATAAACCTGATTCTTTTTCTGATTCTGATATCGTTTATTCTGAGGCAGCTCTGCAGGTGTACTCTGTTATCTGTTATAACACCTGCACTTCCCTCCGGGGTCAATAAAGGTCCCTCTAATCTCATCTTAAAGTGGTTCGACCCAGTGGAGGATCTGTAATCATGTCTACTGCAGATATTTATGTATTTAATACATTTCATCGATACAACGTCATCTCAAGCTGCTTCACAATGCCATGTTATTTCTATTTGAGATGGTTACATTTTGGATTGTTTATTTCTAGTCTTTTCATTTCTCTATTGTACAGGTGAGAGGGGGACAGGTGAGAGGGGGACAGGTGAGAGGGAGACAGGTGAGAGGGAGACAGGTGAGAGGGGACAGGTGAGAGGGGACAGGTGAGAGGGGGACAGGTGAGAGGGGACAGGTGAGAGGGAGACAGGTGAGAGGGGAACAGGTGAGAGGGGAACAGGTGAGAGGGGGACAGGTGAGAGGGGAACAGGTGAGAGGGGGACAGGTGAGAGGGGGACAGGTGAGAGGGGGACAGGTGAGAGGGGGACAGGTGAGAGGGGGACAGGTGAGAGGGGGACAGGTGAGAGGGAGACAGGTGAGAGGGGAACAGGTGAGAGGGGGACAGGTGAGAGGGAGACAGGTGAGAGGGAGACAGGTGAGAGGGGACAGGTGAGAGGGGGACAGGTGAGGGAGACAGGTGAGAGGGGAACAGGTGAGAGGGGGACAGGTGAGAGGGAGACAGGTGAGAGGGAGACAGGTGAGAGGGGGACAGGTGAGAGGGGGACAGGTGAGAGGGAGACAGGTGAGAGGGGAACAGGTGAGAGGGGGACAGGTGAGAGGGGGACAGGTGAGAGGGAGACAGGTGAGAGGGGGACAGGTGAGAGGGGGACAAGTGAGTGGGAGACAGGTGAGAGGGAGACAGGTGAGAGGGAGACAGGTGAGAGGGGGACAGGTGAGAGGGAGACAGGTGAGAGGGGGACAGGTGAGAGGGAGACAGGTGAGAGGGAGACAGGTGAGAGGGGGACAGGTGAGAGGGAGACAGGTGAGACGGGGACAGGTGAGAGGGAGACAGGTGAGAGGGGACAGGTGAGAGGGAGACAGGTGAGAGGGGGACAGGTGAGAGGGAGACAGGTGAGAGGGGGACAGGTGAGGGGAGACAGATGAGAGGGAGACAGGTGAGAGGGGGACAAGTGAGAGGGGGACAAGTGAGTGGGAGACAGGTGAGAGGGGGACAGGTGAGAGGGAGACAGGTGGAAGGGGGACAGGTGAGAGGGAGACAGGTGAGAGGGGAACAGGTGAGAGGGGGACAGGTGAGAGGGGACAGGTGAGAGGGAGACAGGTGAGAGGGAGACAGGTGAGAGGGAGACAGGTGAGTGGGAGACAGGTGAGAGTTAGACAGGTGAGAGACAGACAGGTGAGAGGGAGACAGGTGAGTGGGAGACAGGTGAGAGGGGGACAAGTGAGAGAGAGACAGGTGAGAGACAGGTGAGAGGGAGACAGGTGAGTGAGAGACAGGTGAGAGGAGACAGGTGAGAGGGAGACAGGTGAGAGACAGGTGAGAGGGACAGGTGAGAGGGAGACAGGTGAGAGGGAGACAGGTGAGAGGGGAACAGGTGAGAGGGGGACAGGTGAGAGGGGGACAGGTGAGAGGGAGACAGGTGAGAGGGGGACAGGTGAGAGGGGGACAAGTGAGTGGGAGACAGGTGAGAGGGAGACAGGTGAGAGGGAGACAGGTGAGAGGGAGACAGGTGAGAGGGGGACAGGTGAGAGGGAGACAGGTGAGAGGGGGACAGGTGAGAGGGAGACAGGTGAGAGGGAGACAGGTGAGAGGGGACAGGTGAGAGGGAGACAGGTGAGACGGGGACAGGTGAGAGGGAGACAGGTGAGAGGGGGACAGGTGAGAGGGAGACAGGTGAGAGGGGGACAGGTGAGAGGGAGACAGGTGAGAGGGGGACAGGTGAGAGGGAGACAGGTGAGAGGGAGACAGGTGAGAGGGGGACAAGTGAGAGGGGACAAGTGAGTGGGAGACAGGTGAGAGGGGGACAGGTGAGAGGGAGACAGGTGGAAGGGGGACAGGTGAGAGGGAGACAGGTGAGAGGGAGACAGGTGAGAGGGAACAGGTGAGAGGGGGACAGGTGAGAGGGGGACAGGTGAGAGGGAGACAGGTGAGAGGGAGACAGGTGAGAGGGAGACAGGTGAGTGGGAGACAGGTGAGAGTTAGACAGGTGAGAGACAGACAGGTGAGAGGGAGACAGGTGAGTGGGAGACAGGTGAGAGGGGGACAAGTGAGAGAGAGACAGGTGAGAGACAGGTGAGAGGGAGACAGGTGAGTGAGAGACAGGTGAGAGGAGACAGGTGAGAGGGAGACAGGTGAGAGACAGGTGAGAGGGAGACAGGTGAGAGGGAGACAGGTGAGTGGGGGGACAGGTGAGAGGGAGACAGGTGAGAGGGGGACAGGTGAGTGGGAAACAGGTGAGAGGGAGACAGGTGAGAGAGAGACAGGTGAGAGATAGACAGGTGAGAGACAGACAGGTGAGAGAGAGACAGGTGAGAGGGAGACAGGTGAGAGGGGGACAGGTGAGAGACAGGTGAGAGGGAGACAGGTGAGAGGGAGACAGGTGAGAGGGGGACAGGTGAGAGACAGGTGAGAAGGAGACAGGTGAGAGGAGACAGGTGAGTGGGAGACAGGTGAGAGAGAGACAGGTGAGAGGGAGACAGGTGAGAGGGAGACAGGTGAGAGGGAGACAGGTGAGAGAGAGACAGGTGAGAGGGAGACAGGTGAGAGGGAGACAGGTGAGAGGGAGACAGGTGAGAGGGGACAGGTGAGAGGGAGACAGGTGAGAGGGAGACAGGTGAGAGGGGGACAGGTGAGAGGGAGACAGGTGAGAGGGAGACAGGTGAGAGGGAGACAGGTGAGCCTTTTCTTTTTATGATGCTGCAACGCAAACAAATCAGAAATTGGGATCAATAAAGAACTTCTTATCTTTCTGATCAGATCAGATCTGAGATGGTAGCTTTTAAAACGTGTCTTTTTGAATGGACCTATATTGATCTGGTTTGACGTGATGGTCCTGCAGGAGTCTGTCCCCTCATCGTCTTCTGACTGCAGAGACTCTCAGTCACGGATATAATGACACGAGCATTTCAACTTAGCAAGAGGAAGATTTGCACGTGAAGAAGAGGTCTGGAAACATGTGCTGCCCTCTCGGAACACATCTCCAGCTGCCGCTGCCTCAGCAGAGCAAACCAGATAATAAAGGACTGCTCTCACCCAGGTCACAGACTCTCTGCTGCCTTCTGGGACGAGAGACAGGGCTTCAAGTCCCGGGCAAACAGACTCAGAAACAGTTTCTACCCTGGGCCGTCAGGCTGCTGAACCACCACACCTAATGCAGTAACCGGAACCATCTCCACACATATACACCTCATACACACACATATACACCTCACACACACATATACACCTCACACACACATATACACCTCACACACACATCTCCACACATATACACCTCACACACATATACACCTCACACACACATCTCCACACATATACACCTCATACACACACATATACACCTCACACACACATCTCCACACATATACACCTCACACACACATATACACCTCACAACAATCTCCACACATATACACCTCATACACCTCACACACACATATACACCTCATACCACACATATACACCTCACACACACATCTCCACACATATACACCTCACACACACATATACACCTCATACACCTCACACACACATATACACCTCACACACACATATACACCTCACACACAAATCTCCACACATATACACCTCACACACACATATACACCTCATACACCTCACACACACATATACACCTCACACACACATATACACCTCATACACCTCACACACACATATACACCTCATACACCTCACACCACATATACACCTCATACACCTCATCACACATATACACCTCATACACACACATATACACCTCACACACATCTCCACACATATACCCTCACACACACATATACACCTCATACACCTCACACACACATATACACCTCATACACCTCACACACACATATACACCTCATACACACATATACACCTCATACACCTCACACACACATATACACCTCACACACACATATACACCTCATACACCTCACACACATATACACCTCATACACACATATACACCTCATACACCTCACACACACATATACACCTCACACACACATATACACCTCATACACCTCATACACACTTTGAATGCAAAAAATGTTTAAAAATGTTAAACAATTTTTACATCAATATTTGTAACTATGTATCCCCCCGTATGATCGCTTATGTTGTCCATCCTACTGCCGTGTTTTAATGTTCTGTATGTCTAGTTGTTGCACACTGGGACAGGGTGGCTCTCTGAATCTCGTTGTACTTTTTGTATAATGACAATAAAAGGCTTTAACTTAACGTGATGTGTTTTTCTATAAAAGCAGAGGATTTAAAGACATGAATAAAGAACGACTTCCAGTTAAACCTGAGTACGAGAGAGAAGAGGATATCTGATTACAGTTGGTCTTTTACAATAAAGCTAAAAGGATTGATTTAGATTTAAAGCTGAGGTTCGTTTCTTCATGTCAGTGTAAATCAGATACATGAAATATAAAGTATTTGTTAAATGTTCATCCTCACATGAACAAACTCCTTCAAGTTGTCTGTAGAGAATTTTAAAATTGGTACTAAGCGCATTTTATTTTACAATACGTAGCCAGATGCTGTTGTGTTTGAAGTATTGCACAGAACGTTTTCTTCCTCATTCAAACTGAAAACCTTCAATCTGCATTCATTTGTAAGTATTTTTTTACAAAACAGTTTTTTTAGGACTTAATAAATTCATAGAAGAGTCACTTGTAATCCCAGTGAAACACGACGAAGAGAGAGAGAGAGAGAGAGAGAGAGAGAGAGAGAGAGAGAGAGAGAAGAGAGAGAGAGAGAGAGAGAGAGAGGTGTGCAGACGTTGGATTTGAGTTTGTCTTTTACAATAGAGCGAAAAGGATTTAGTTAGATCAGATTGTTTTAAAGCTGTGTTCCTGCAGGAGTCGGGTTCGTCTGTAAAGGATGAAAGTATTCGCTCTACATGTATTTTTCTAGACTTTGATGTAAAGTACATCCTCACAAGAACAACCTGAACTCCTTAAACTGCATTTTGTTAAAAAGCATTTAGAGAAAGTGTCAGGAAGGTTTTATTTTTAAGTATTTTTCTACAAAACAGAAGATTTAAGACTTCACACAGAGTTAATAAAGCATTCACGCGCATAAAGGAGTCACTTCTAACCCCACCAGTTACCCCAGTTACCCCAGTTACCCCAGTTACACCAGTTACCCCAGTTACCCCAGTTACCCCAGTTACCCCAGTTACACCA
Organism: Dissostichus mawsoni; assembly: GCA_011823955.1. NCBI lineage: Eukaryota > Metazoa > Chordata > Actinopteri > Perciformes > Nototheniidae > Dissostichus > Dissostichus mawsoni. Next base: position 277,634 of record JAAKFY010000034.1, on the reverse strand, counting down.
GTTACCCCAGTTACACCAGTTACCCCAGTTACACCAGTTACCCCAGTTACACCAGTTACCCCAGTTACCCCAGTTACACCAGTTACCCCAGTTACACCAGTTACACCAGTTACCCCAGTTACCCCAGTTACCCCAGTTACCCCAGTTACACCAGTTACACCAGTTACCCCAGTTACCCCAGTTACCCCAGTTACCCAGTTACCCCAGTTACACCAGTTACCCCAGTTACACCAGTTACCCCAGTTACACCAGTTACCCCAGTTACCCCAGTTACCCCAGTTACACCAGTTACCCCAGTTACCCCAGTTACCCCAGTTACCCCAGTTACACCAGTTACACCAGTTACACCAGTTACCCCAGTTACCCCAGTTACCCCAGTTACCCCAGTTACACCAGTTACACCAGTTACCCCAGTTACCCCAGTTACCCCAGTTACACCAGTTACCCCAGTTACCCCAGTTACCCCAGTTACCCCAGTTACCCCAGTTACCCCAGTTACCCCAGTTACCACAGTTACACCAGTTACCCCAGTTACACCAGTTACCCCAGTTACCCCAGTTACCCCAGTTACCCCAGTTACCCCAGTTACCCCAGTTACACCAGTTACCCCAGTTACCCCAGTTACACCAGTTACCCCAGTTACCCCAGTTACACCAGTTACCCCAGTTACCCCAGTTACACCAGTTACACCAGTTACCCCAGTTACCCCAGTTACACCAGTTACCCCAGTTACACCAGTTACCCCAGTTACCCCAGTTACACCAGTTACCCCAGTTACCCCAGTTACCCCAGTTACACCAGTTACCCCAGTTACACCAGTTACCCCAGTTACACCAGTTACCCCAGTTACACCAGTTACCCCAGTTACACCGGTTACCCCAGTTACACCGGTTACCCCAGTTACACCGGTTACCCCAGTTACACCAGTTACCCCAGTTACACCAGTTACCCCAGTTACCCCAGTTACCCCAGTTACACCAGTTACCCCAGTTACCCCAGTTACCCCAGTTACCCCAGTTACACCAGTTACCCCAGTTACCCCAGTTACCCCAGTTACCCCAGTTACCCCAGTGGAAACAGTGGAAACAGTGGAAACAGTGGAAATAGTGGAAACAGTGGAAACAGTGGAAACAGTGGAAACAGTGGAAACAGTTCAAATGGAAATGAAAGAGACTTACTGAGAGATGAGTTGTTGGCTTGCAGGAGGACGAGGAGGTCTTCTTCTTCAGTTTCACTCTGAGAGCTCTGTGCCGCAGACTGCTCAGAGGTGAGTTATATACAGCAGAAACCAGGGGGGGGCACTGTGTGTGTGTGTGTGTGTGTGTGTGAGTGGGTGTGTGTGAGTGTGTGTGTGTGTGTGTGAGTGTGTGTGTGTGTGTGTGTGAGTGTGTGTATGTGTCTGCATGCGTCAGACGGTGATGGAGACATTACGCATCACTCCCGTGTTTCTGAGATGACATTTTGAGCCGTGACGGAAACAAAGAAAATGTTTGGAGTTGGTTTCCATCTGCTCACAGAGTCACCTGACCTCTGACCTCTCATAGGGGCAGAAGCAATATGTATTAATCAATAAACATATCAATACATGAAGCCTGATGTACGGAGGAGCGTTAGGGCAACAGGAGACATCCATGCATCTGTATTTATCTATATGTCTCAACCCTGCACCTCATATTTGTTCTGTGGATTCATTGAAATGCTCTTTATTACTCTCTGCACTCTCTGGTTGGACACTGTGTCCGTGTAGTCTGGGCAACGACAATACGGTCGTGTCTAAATCCCAATATTCTTCAAAAAAAGGGAGGATTATTAAAGTATAATGAACTTTCTGTGCAAAACAGACAGAACATTTACAGAGTTATTATTCAAACAACCTTAAAACATACATAAATATGAATACTTTCTGAAAAGCATCTTGACATGAGGCTCATCTCTGTGTCCTTACTGAGGAGCGTTCACATTGAAGCATTGGGATAGATCAATAAATATATATTCCTCTCAAAGGCTCTATCTTCGCAGATAAGGTGTTTCACTTGTTTTTTGAGATTCGTCAAACTGTGTCGACATTCTCTGAAAATAGTTCCATTGATTTGATGAAAGACACATTTAGGTTTATCTGTAAAAGTGTAGTAATGTGACACACACACACACGCACGCACGCACGCACGCACGCACGCACGCACGCACGCACGCACGCACGCACGCACACCACACACACACACACACACACACACACACACACACACACACACACACACACACACACTCACACACACTCCACACTCACACACACACACACACACACACACACACAACACACACACACCACACACACCCACACACACACACCACACACACACCACACACACGCACACACACTCGCACACTCGCACACACGCACACACGCACACTCACACACCCACACACACACACACACACACACACACACAACACACACACACACACACACAACACACACACACACACACACACACAACACACACACACACACACACACACACACACACACACACACACACGATGACTCCTGGACAGTAATCTCTCTCCATCTCCGCCTCTGAGTGACACCTTCAATAAAAGCAGAACAAACATGTCGTCGATTATCTCTGAAACACACTCCCCGAGCACACACAGGAGCCAGCTGCCAGGCGTGTGTGTGTGTGTGTGTGTGGTGTGTGTGTGTGTGTGTGGTGTGTGTGTGTGTGTGTAAGAAATGTAGAATGTGTGTTTACAGAAGCCAGCACACCATAGTTCCTTCCACAAATAATTTAACCTGTGATAATGCTTTACTAAAAGGGCAATTAATGACAATGTGTGTGTGTGTGTGTGTGTGTGTGTGTGTGTGTGTGTGTGTTCCTATTAACCATTTGTATTACCATCCAGCCTACTCTATGATATAAGACAAATACAAAAGATGAAAACAGTTTTAAAGGGAGTACACAGTGGGGAATGAACACACACACACACACACACACACACACACCACACACACACACACACACAACACACACACACACACACACACACACACAACACACACACACACACACACACACACACACACACACACACACACACACACACTCCTCACTCCTAATCAAAGCGTCTATAATCAATGCTTTCTTTTGGATGTGAGAATAATTGTCATCACTAAGGCTGGGTCTCAGTTGGGATCCTCCCAAACGATCACTGAACACATCCAACAGTGACGGTGGCTTCTTTCAGATCAGTACGTTTATTACACACAAAGATACCCAGGTGTTTAACTTTGATTTGTATAGTGCCGTTTTCACCGGAGTAATCGCAGCTAGTCGTTTAACTTCCATTGTTACGTGGCTCATACAAAGATGCCATTCGATGAGTGTGAAAAGGGCCCAGCGTCACACACTCGTGCACTGTGTCATTACACACTCATGCACTGTGTCGTTACACACTCATGCACTGTGTCGTTACACACTCATGCACTGTGTCATTACACACTCACGCACTGATGTCGTTACACACTCATGCACTGTGTCGTTACACACTCACGCACTGATGTCGTTACACACTCATGCACTGTGTCGTTACACACTCATGCACTGTGTCGTTACACACTCACGCACTGATGTCGTTACACACTCGTGCACTGTGTCATTACACACTCACGCACTGATGTCGTTACACACTCATGCACTGTGTCGTTACACACTCATGCACTGTGTCGTTACACACTCATGCACTGTGTCGTTACACACTCACGCACTGATGTCGTTACACACTCACGCACTGATGTCGTTACACACTCACGCACTGATGTCGTTACACACTCACGCACTGATGTCGTTACACACTCACGCACTGATGTCGTTACACCACTCACGCACTGATGTCGTTACCACTCACGCACTGATGTCGTTACACACTACTGATGTCGTTACACACTCACGCACTGATGTCGTCACACACTCACGCACTGATGTCGTCACACACTCACGCACTGATGTCGTTACACACTCACGCACTGATGTCGTTACACACTCACGCACTGATGTCGTTACACACTCACGCACTGATGTCGTCACACACTCACGCACTCTGTCGTCACACACTCACGCACTGTGTCGTCACACACTCACGCACTGTGTCGTCACACACTCACGCACTGATGTCGTTACACACTCACGCACTGATGTCGTTACACACTCACGCACTGATGTCGTTACACACTCACGCACTGATGTGGTTACACACTCACGCACTGATGTCATCACACACTCACGCACTGATGTCGTTACACACTCACGCACTGATGTCGTCACACACTCACGCACTGATGTCGTTACACACTCACGCACTGATGTCGTCACACACTCACGCACTGATGTCGTTACACACTCACACACTGATGTCGTTACACACTCACGCACTGATGTCGTTACACACAAACGCACTGATGTTGTTACACACTCACGCACTGATGTCGTTACACACTCACGCACTGATGTCGTTACACACTCACAGAAGGGTTCGAGCCTCTTTCAGGTCAACGTCTTGTGGAACGACTTCAATCTCAATCTCAATCTTTATTTATTCATATAGCACATTTAAAACAACCTCAGTGGACCAAAGTGCTGAACAGAGAATAAATACAATATCAAATAACACAATGGGAGTAAAATAAAAAGACAATAACTAGAAACATATAAAAAAACACATAGAAATGTGAAATGTAATGTTCAACTAGTATCAAAGTGACTTCACTTTCAGACAGCTGTCTTTCTCCAGAGAAGCTAAGAAACGGACCTCTTGTTGTTGTTGTTGTTGTGGTTCCACTGGAGCAACTGGGTTTAAAATGGCGTCTGAGGACAGAGTGTGTTTCTCACTCAGAGGTGAGTCAGTCCTCAGGTCTGAATGCAGATTGAAGCTGACAGATCTCTACCCCCCCGGCTCTCTGAAACACCTGCAGCCTGAAACACGACACAGTGACGCAGATCCACGGCTAACAGAACAGAAGGGAGGGAAGAATGGATGAGTGAAGGGATTGAGGGACATTTGAATGAAGGGGTGAAGGGATGAAGGAGGTAGGTATGAGTGGATGAAGGGATTAGGAAGGAAGGGATGAAGGGATTAGGAAGGAAGGGAGGTATGTAGGGAAAAAGGGATGAAGGGATGAAGGGAGGTATGTAGGGAAAAAGGGATGAAGGGATGAAGGGAAGAAGGGATTAGGAAGGAAGGGAGGTATGTAGGGAAAAAGGGATGAAGGGATGAAGGAAGAAGGGATTAGGAAGGAAGGGAGGTATGTAGGGAAAAAGGGATGAAGGGGTGAAGGGATGAAGGGATTAGGATGGAAGGGAGGTATGTAAGGAAAAAGGGATGAAGGGATGAAGGGAAGAAGGGATTAGGAAGGAAGGGAGGTATGTAGGGAAAAAGGGATGAAGGGGTGAAGGGATGAAGGGATTAGGAAGGAAGGGAGGTATGTAGGGAAAAAGGGATGAAGGGGTGAAGGGATGAAGGGATTAGGAAGGAAGGGAGGTATGTAGGGAAAAAGGGATGAAGGGAAGAAGGAGGTAGGTATGAGTGGATGAAGGGATTAGGAAGGAAGGGATGAAGGGATGTAGGGATGATGGTTAGGCTAGATAACTTTATAAAGAGAGAATACCACACTTTAAAAATACTCTGTTACAAGTACACTGTAGGCTGAAGGGATGAAAGATGAAGGGATGAAAGATGAAGGGATGAAAGATGAAGGGATTAAGGGGGGAAGGGATGAAGGGAGGAAGGGATGAAGGGATTAGGAAGGAAGGGAGGTCGGTACGAGTGGATGAAGAGATGTCGAGAGGAAGGGATGCAGGTATGTAGGGAAAGATTGGATGTATGGATGAAGGAATGAACAAATTAACGAATGAAGGGGTGAAGGGATGAAGGGAGGAAGGGATGAAGGGATGAAGGGATGAAGGGATGAAGGGAGGAAGGGATGAAGGGATGAGTGGCTGAAGAGATGTCGAGAGGAAGGGATACAGGTATGTAGCGAAAGAGGGCTGAACGGATGAAGGAATGAAGGAAGAAGGAGGTAGGTATGAGTGGATGAAGGGATTAGGAAGGAAGGAAGGGATGAAGGGATAAAGGGATGAAGGGAAGGAAGGGTACATGGATGTAAGGAGGAAGGGTTGAAGAGTTGAAGAGATGTACAGGTGCAGTGAGAGGTATTGAGGAATGGGTTGGAGGGATGAAATTGTGAAATCTGAGATGAAGGGGTGAGAGGAAGTACAGATGTAGGGAGAAAAGGATGTAGGCATGTAGGGATGAAGGGAGGGATGAAGGGAGGGATGAAGGGAGGGATGAAGGGATACAATTGGAGATAAACAAGTCCGATGGGTTGATAAGTAACTCAGGTGGAAGGATAGAGGATTGGATATAGGGATGAGGGATCAAGGGAGGAGGGATGAAGGGATGTAGGGATGAAGGGAGTGAGAGATTTAGTGATGTAGGGAGGTAGGAAGGGATGAAATCTGACCAAACGAGTTTGGCTGTGTTGACTGGTTTTAGTAACTAATAACTTTATGAAGAGAGAAACCACACTTTAAAAAACTCTGTTACAAGTACACTATAGGGCTGAAGGGATGAAAGATGAAGGGATGAAAGATGAAGGGATGAAAGATGAAGGGATGAAGGGATGAAAGATGAAGGGATGAAAGATGAAGGGATGAAGGGATGAAAGATGAAGGGATGAGATGAAGGGATGAAAGATGAAGGGATGAAAGATGAAAGATGAAGGGATGAAAGATGAAGGGATGAAAGATGAAGGGATGAAAGATGAAGGGATGAAGGGATGAAAGATGAAGGGATGAAGATGAAGGGATGAAAGATGAAAGATGAAGGGATGAAAGAGAAGGATGAAAGAAAGATGAAGGATGAAATGAAGGGATGAATTGGGAACAGAAACAAAGTGACCCGGTCCCTCTTCAGTTTACATGTGTTGGTTCTATAGGGGGCACATGGCCAAGGTTTTACAACATTTACGGCACTTAATAATAATAAACCGCTGATAATGTGTCGGTGTGTGTGTGTTTGTGTGTGTGTGGGTGTGTGTGTGTTTGTGTGTGTGTGTTTGTGTGTGTGTGTGTGTGATGGTATCAGCATCTGTCGTGTAAAGGTTAGAGACGGCGAAGGCGAGGAGGAAGAGTGGCAGGAAACATTTAACCAGCTGATAAAACACACACTGCTGTCACTCACACACACACACACACACACACCACACACACACACACACACACACCACACACACACACACACACACACACACACACACCACACACACACCACACACACACACACACCACACACACACAAACACACACACACACACACACACAAACAGACACACAAACACACACACACACACACCCCACACACACACACACACACACACAGAAGCTTTTAAAGTCCATCTCCTGTCGTGATGTTCAGGAGTCTGTCAGTGTTTGTTTAACTGCTATCAGCATCACTGACGCCAAGAACAACACACACTCTAATGGACCCTGTGTGTGTGTTCTGTGTGTGTGTGTGCGTGTGTGTGTGTGTGTGTTCCGGCTAATGCAGTGACATAAGCATATTCTACGTCTAAATTTCAACAATGTGTCAGAAAACCCCACAGAACATGTCTATCTGATATATCTACGGGTAACATGAGATCGATCAGCTCACATTTCATATCATTATTAGACTTTCCTTTTCACGATAATGCAGTAAATGAAATTCCCTCTCTCTTCTAACCACATTACCTGTTCCTGCTCATTAACATCACGATGCTATCAGAGTCTCTAATTGCCTCTTTTAATATCAGCCACTCTAGAGTTAGCCACATAAGCTCTTATTGCCACGTGTTGTACATACCAAAGAAATGAAAATAAAGAATGAAACATTCGTCATGCTGTGATTACACATCGAAGACAGAACACGACCATTTCATATGAAACGTTATGATAATGTACTCATAAAGCGTGGCTCTGTGTTGTTTTGGGAACCAATGCTGTGGGATATTATCAGATATTAAAGAAAACTTTTAAATATCATTTTAATGGGGAAGATGGCGTCGGCTCGCCGCTCCCTCAGCTCTCTGCCTTTAGCTATCCTGCTTTTGTTTTATGTTTGTCAGAATGTCTCTGCTCTGCTTGTCTACGATCGCCAAGCTCTCCTCCACCTCAGACCCTCCCTGGAGTTTATACTGCTGCCCAAACCTGGCAACCATAAATCGACTCCCCCCCCCTCTACTGTCGGATATTCCCATCTACATGCGCCGGTTGCCCTGCATCCTGCCTCACCGAAAGCGCTTTAGACGACGGGGAAAGCGTGGTGGGGCACTGGTCCATCAAAAAGCACACCTGACGGCTTCTTCTGGGACTTATCCGCGCATCAGATGTCATGGCCCCCCCGCTGCACGCCATCTGAGGGATCGGGGGATTCACCCTGTCTTTCCGGAGTTGCGGCCTCTGCTGGGCCCGCTGACAGCTCCTCCTGCCCGACTGACTGCTCCTCCTGCCCGACTGACTGCTCCTCTGCCCGACTGACTGCTCCTCCTGCCCGACTGACTGCTCCTCCTGCCCGACTGACAGCTCCTCCTGCCCGACTGACTGCTCCTCCTGCCCGACTGACAGCTCCTCCTGCTCCTCCTGCCCTGACAGCTCCTCCTGCCCGACTGACTGCTCCTCCTGCCCGACTGACTGCTCCTCCTGCCCGACTGACAGCTCCTCCTGCCCGACTGACTGCTCCTCCTGCCCGACTGACAGCTCCTCCTGCCCGACTGACTGCTCCTCCTGCCCGACTGACTGCTCCTCCTGCCCGACTGACTGCTCCCGGCCCGCGCGGCGTGCAACACGCATATCTTCGTCAGCTGAGACGCACTACACCTTCGGCCAGCCCGGAGCGAAAACTTTGCATGGCTTTGCTAAACGCTAGGTCGATAGCAAACAAAACGTTCCTGCTAAATGACTTCTTCACCTCTCGTGAACTGGATTTGATGTTTCTGACGGAGACCTGGGTCCACGCTGGCGAGTATACACCGTTCTCTGAACTTCTTCCTCCTGACTGTACATTCTTCAGCTCCCCCCGTACCACCCCATGGTGGGGGCATAGCTCAGTGTTTAGAGCTAGCCTCCAATGCCGACTGCTTCACCCTGTAACTAGCTACGCTAGCTTTGAGTTGCAGCTTTTTGAACTGAACCCGGCCTCGCCTGTGCTCTGCGCAGTCGTGTATCGTCCGCCAAAGTGCAATAAGGATTTCATCATGACTTTTCTGACTTTCTGTCCGGGATCATGGTGAAATATGATCGTGTTTTGATCTCCGGAGACTTCAATGTCCATGTGTGTTGCGAGTCCAAACCTCTGGTTAGGGACTTTTTAAATCTCCTTGATTCTTTTGGTCTCGTTCAGTCCGTGGCTGGCCCAACAAAAAGGACACACTTTGGACTTAGTATTATCGTTTGGACTGTCTGTCTCTGTGGATGAAATCTGTGCAGCAACGCGTATCTCAGACCATTTACCGGTTCTGTTTACAACCTCGATCCCTTCCGCAGGAGTCGAATCACGTGCGCATCGTCTCTGCGTTCGATTAACCCTTGACTGCCTCACAGTTTTCTGATGTTTTTAATGCTTCTCCGATCTGTAAATTAGAGGTGAACTGTGCTCTTAGTGCTGATGAGCTGATCTCCATGTTTGACTCGACATGTACCCTAATACTGGATTCTGTTGCTCCTTTCACGCTTAGACGCACCAAAGTTCTCTCAGAGCCGTGGCTCAATGACTGTACTCGCGCTCTCAGACGCACCTGCAGGCGTGCAGAGAGAAAATGGAAAAAGGATAAACTAAACTCCATGTCTCCCTAGAAATCCTTCGTGCTTGCCTTTCCGACTCCAGACGGCAGTCAAAGCAGCCAAAACAGAGCACATTTCTCTGTTATCTCCAAAAACAGCCATAAACCTCAGGTTCTTTTTAATGTCCTCAACTCGATCATTAATCCCTGTGATGTTTCTTCTATTGTGCCATCGACTACTCTCTGTGATAAGTATCTTACATTTTTTATTGAAAAAGTATCTGCTCTTAGGCTAGCCCACACTAGTGCTACCCCAGATCCTGCTCCTTTTCTGTGCCCTGCTGTCCTCGACCACTTTGAGCCTGTATCCCTCTCTTCTCTCTCGGATGTAGTCAAGCCGACAAACTGCACCTCAGACAGCATTCCCTCTCGCCTTCTCAGATAAACACCTCTCTTAGCTCAGGATGTGTCCCAGCTGCCTTCAAACATGCCGTGGTCAGCCACTACTTAAAAAGAAAAATCTCGACCCCTCCATTCTCGCAAATTTTAGGCCCATCTCCCAGCTACCTTTTTTATCTAAAGCCCTGGAGCGAGTAGTCTATGTCCAGCTGCAGTCGTTCTTAACCACGCATGGCATCCATGAAAAGTTTCAGTCTGGCTTCAAACCTATGCACAGTACTGAAACAGCCCTTTTAAGAGTTTTTAATGATCTGCTCCTAGCCGCCGACTCAGGTAGCCCAGCTGTCCTGGTGCTGTTAGACCTGACAGCTGCCTTTGACACTGTGGACCATAGCATCCTGTTGTCACGGCTTGAACAGTCCGCAGGCATCACAGGCTCTGCCCTTGCATGGTTCAGGTCCTACCTGACAGACCGTAGCTTCTCAGTGCAGCTAGGTGCCTTCTCCTCTCTGCCAAAGCCCCTCTTACCTGTGGGGTTCCCCAAGGCTCTATCCTGGGCCCCATCCTTTTTACTGTACATACTGCCCCTAGGTTCAATTCTCACTAAACACAACATTCTTCCCTTCCACTGTACGCCGATGTACAGATCTATCTGCCTCTCAAGCAAATGTCAACACTCACTACAGCAGTTGATGGACTGCTTAAGAGATCAAATCCTGGCTGAGCCAAAATTTCCTCAACCTCAACGAGAGCAAGACCGAGGTCATCTTTTTTGGACCCCAACCTCCAGCCTCTCCGGTTGAATTCTGGGCTCCCTCAATGAAACATCCTCCCCTCTGTCATGAACCTTGGAGTGACCTTCAGTAGCGCTTTTAAATTTGATAAGCAGGTCAGCACCGTAGTCAAATGCTTTTTTAAAATAAGACTATTGGCCAAAACCAAGTCCTATTTATCTTTTAAAGACCTAGAAAGGGTCATTAACGCCTTTGTTACCTCGAGACTGGACTGCAACGCTCTGTATGTGGGTATGGACCAGGCCTCAATTAGACGCCTGCAGCTAGTGCAGAACGCAGCTGCACGTCTTCTCACTGGCCATAAAAAGCGTGACCACATCACCCCAATTCTGGCCTCACTGCACTGGCTTCCAGTTCGGTTCAGAATTGATTTTAAAATCCTTATTTGTTTTCAAAGCCCTAAATGGGCTGGCTCCGGCCTGTATAGCAGAACTCCTCCATCGCTACACCCCAGCCAGAGCTTTAAGGTCTGCTGACCAGCTGCTGCTGATAGTGCCCAAGACCAGGCTCAAAACCCGAGGGCACCGAGCCTTCGCAGCAGCTGGCCCCAGGCTCTGGAACACTCTGCCCCTCCATGTGAGGTCGGCCCAGACCCTAGGGGTTTTTAATCTACACTAAAGACTCACTTATTCTCTCTGGCCTTCTAGTCAGAGCGGAGCACGACTCCTGACATTTCCCTGTGTGTGATTTTTTATTTTTGCTGTTGTATTTGTTGTAAAGTGTTTAATTGTCAAGTGTTTTTATTGTATGTACAGCACTTTGGCTCGACCAACATTTAAAAAAAAAAGTGCTATATAAATAAAACTTGATTTGATTTGATTATATTTATTTTGTATTTGGTCCTGAGTTCATTTCAGGGTTGCAGCTGAAAGAAAAGGACTTCAGTAGTCATCATTTCCCCAAGAGGTTTCATAACGCTTATATTGTATTCTATATCATAAGTACGGTGGCCGACAGGTGCCAAAAACAGCCCAAACATTTCCATCTTCATCCACCACTTTGTATCTGCAGCGTTTGGTTTCTGCAGCTTTTAGTAAACGCTGCGCATGTCTCCTCAAGTTGCTGAATGTTCTCTAAATGCTGCACGTGTTGTTGCTGAAGATGTTTCTGCATGTGGAACATTTGGGTTTTTATATCTGCATCCTTTCTGAAGCTGCTGCATGTTTCTAATGGAAGAGGTGTGGGTCGTTGTGGCGTTTGCACCTGTCGGTCCCGTAGTTAAGATAATGTTTGCAGGGCCACCTTTTGCTGACATCCTTTTAAAAAGTATTTTGCTTTGCAGATCATTAAACTGAGATTGGTTCACCGGATTGTTCAGTGATTGCTGGCCCAGTTCTTGGTTGCAGCTTAAACGTAGAACAGCTGAATCTGAATCGTACATGATACAAACATTCTGGACTTTGGACCACATTGCTCCATAGTGGTCAAAACTTCTGTGAACAAAACATTTTCTAAGAATATATTGTTATCTGCATCTTTTTGCTGAAGGCACCGCTTGTTGTTCTTCTCTGTTCATGATGCATTCAGGGACAGACGGTATCGGCTTGTTTCTCAGTAGTATTGGGTTTTGTTGTGCAGTTTGAAGGCAGCAGATGCAGCTTGACTGGTTTACGTTGTTGTGGACACTACATGCTGATGCTCAGATGAATCAGCTGCAGCATGTCTCAACTATCAAACCATTTGGTGCACATGTTGATCCAAAGTGACTCACAATAGCTGACAAAACCCAAACCACTGTTATACCACAGAACTGTGATATTATCCATGAGAGGACATCTGTCACAGTAAGGATAATATCAGTGTTCTGATAGATTAATGTTCCAGGTGCAGGAGTAATAAGTCGTTTCACACTCAGCTCCAGGTCAGGATCTAATGTCTGTTTCATCCTGTCGTCCATCACATGTCGACGAACACACACTGGTGTGTGACAGTAGAGGAACACACACTGGTGTGTGACAGTAGAGGAACGCACACTGGTGTGTGACTCAGAGTGATTGTCTGTTTTCTGATGTGTATCCTGCAGAGAGGATCTAACTGAAGCTGCAGGAGCTGCGTGACGTTAGTGTGCCGTCAGGAGGCAGCGCTACTGTGGAGGCTTTAAAACATTTCCCCGGTCTTTCTCCGACTGCTTACAATGTATGTTAATATTTAATGTGCCTGTATTTTCAGTACCTTACATTTAACATAATACTTAATCATTTTGAGCACTGGGAAACATGAGGATTAATACAATCCTTTGTTTGTTTGATAGGTGTATTTTTTATTTGTAAAACAAAATGCATTAGTTTGTAGATGGTGTTTGGTATTTGCAAACCACAATTTGTTCGTGAGTGAAGTCATACGACATCTCTAGCCTTTTATTTTTCGAGTAGGGTAAACACTCAATGGCTTCCTGAATGTGTTTTTGTTATTCTGAATTAAGGTCTGTGGTTATCACAATCTGAACAGGCCGTAACGATGAATTCTACCAATTAAAATACGTCAGTAACTACCTCACTGATGAACTTAAAAACGGAGGTTGCTAACAAGTGTCTAAATGAGATGACTAAACGTCATCACGCCCAACATTAGCCGCCTTTAGCTTAGCGGTGGTGACGTGAAGTCATGTGACCGTGCTGTAGTTCCTTTATAGCCCAACATTAGCCTCCTTTATCTTAGCGGTGGTGACGTGAAGTCATGTGACCGTGCTGTAGATCCTTTATAGCCCAACATTAGCCACCTTTAGCTTAGCGGTGGTGACGTGAAGTCATGTGACCGTGCTGTAGTTCCTTTATAGCCCAACATTAGCCACCTTTAGCTTAGCGGTGGTGACGTGAAGTCATGTGACCGTGCTGTAGATCCTTTATAGCCCAACATTAGCCACCTTTAGCTTAGCGGTGGTGACGTGAAGTCATGTGACCGTGCTGTAGTTCCTTTATAGCCCAACATTAGCCACCTTTAGCTTAGCGGTGGTGCGTGAAGTCATGTGACCGTGCTGTAGTTCCTTTATAGCCCAACATTAGCCGCCTTTAGCTTAGCGGTGGGGACGTGAAGTCATGTGACCGTGCTGTAGATCCTTTATAGCCCAACATTAGCCGCCTTTAGCTTAGCGGTGTGGTGAAGTCATGTGACCGTGCTGTAGATCCTTTATAGCCCAACATTAGCCACCTTTAGCTTAGCGGTGGTGACGTGAAGTCATGTGACCGTGCTGTAGTTCCTTTATAGCCCAACATTAGCTTTTTTCTTCAGAAATCATACTGCTCATGCTCAACCACATGACCTCTCACCCCAATGATTACAGTGGTGTTAATATGTGGAGATTATCCAGCTGAAATAAACGTTTGTTTGACACATTGATTATCTTCTGAAATAATCTAAAATCACATGGACGAATCCCATTGGACCAGGGAGGTGCTGCCTTCAGGGACCAACAGAGGAATACAATCCCCGCAGCTCTGTATTTGTTAAAGGTAACATGTTCTGTAGTAAAAGAAAAGAAATGACCCTAGGAGTCTCTTATCTTCAACATACTTACAGTCAGTCTGCCCTTTGTTGTGGAGCAGTCAACAGAACACACAGCTGAAATCAGATCATTGAGATGAGTTGTTTGTGTGTGTGTTTGTGTGAGAGTATGTGTGTGTATGTGTGTGTATGTGTTTGTGTTTCTGTGTGTGTGTATGTGTGTGTGTGTGTGAGAGTATGTCTGTGTATGTGTGTGTGAGAGTATGTGTGTGTATGTGTGAGAGTATGTGTGTGTATGTGTGTGTGAGAGTATGTGTGTGTATGTGTGTGTGTGTGAGAGTATGTGTGTGTATGTGTGTGTATGTGTTTGTGTTTCTGTGTGTGTGTATGTGTGTATGTGTGTGTGAGAGTATGTGTGTGTGTGTGTATGTGTTTGTGTTTCTGTGTGTGTGTATGTGTGTGTGTGTATGTGTGTGTATGTGTGTGTCTGTGTGTGTATGTGTGTTTATGTGTGTGTGTGAGTATGTGTGTGTGTGAGTATGTGTATGTGTGTGAGTATGTGTGTGTCTGTGTGTGTATGTGTTTGTGTGTGTGTGTGTGTATGGTGAGCTGGCGGTTGGTGTTAAGCGTCCCTCTGCGGAGTTGAGTTGGAGAGTGCCGCCTCAGAGCCAAGCATCCGTCATCATTAGGACCTCATAACTGTGAAGAGACACACACAGCTCCTGCAGAGTTTGTGTTTGTTTGTTCGTGTCTGTGGTGCCCAAATCACCTCAGGGATACCAGGGGAACGTCATCTGCAACACCTGTACACACACACACACAAACACACACACACACACACACACACACACACACATACACACACACACACACACACACACACACAAACACACACATACACACACACACACACACACGCACGCACGCACGCACGCACGCACGCACGCACGCACGCACGCACACACACACACACACACACACACACACACACAGACAGAGACACTCTCCTGGCCTTTATTATTGCAGGACGTCAGTGCACATTTGGCCCTTATGAACTTACGCGCATGCACACACAAATAACACAACTGCATGCCGAGTCACAATCACACACACCTACACACACTACCCCCTGCAGAGCCTGTGAAGACGCTTTATTCTGGGAGGACAATTACACAAGACTTGAGAAGTAAAGTGAGAGAAATTCAGAAAAAGACAGACAGAAATATAGATATAGATTTGTTAGTAGGCTATATTTGAAGTGGCTTGTTATGGTGTCCCATTTTACATATATCATTCTGTCTTATTATTATTTACTGTCTTTAACTTTAATTCAAAAAGCCCAATAGCTATGTTTTCCTTCTGGTTTAGCAGACATGGGAGGGACTTCAATACATTTTGTGCACTGGTTCCACACAACCTAATAGAGCCTTTTTAATCCTGGGGTCAAGAAAGACAGTACGACCCCTTTCTGGAGTACAGCCAGGAGGCAGGACTGATTTAAAGCCTCAGGAGAAAGAACACTGGAAGATATGGTTCTTGACCGTACCCCTTTGGATGGCTAAGGGTTTGGCGGTACCCCTCTTGAGGACAAAGGATTTGGCGGTACCCGTCTTGAGGACAAAGGATTTGGCGGTACCCCTCTTGACAATGAAGGATTTGGCGGTACCCCTCTTGAGGATAAAGGATTTGGCGGTACCACTCTTGAGGATAAAGGATTTGGCGGTACCCCTCTTGACAATGAAGGATTTGGCGGTACCCCTCTTGAGGACAAAGGATTTGGCGGTACCCCTCTTGACAATGAAGGATTTGGCACCGGCCTCCGATGGGGACAGGATCTTGCAGGATAAAGTTGGAATGCCGACTAGACAGTCTGTAAATATATTTGATCTCTCTTGTGGTCTGTTTGTGGAGAATTGAAAGTCATGCTACTGGTTTCTAAAATGTAAAATACAAAAGTTCGAGTTCCTCTTATTTCTCTCGGCGTACAGTTTTATCCTCAATAAATATAATTAAGTGAGCAGCAAATCCCACTTCTGCACTGGCACCCTGTATATTAAAAAATCTCCAGAAAGAGGAAGTGTTCTTACAGTGTGAAATCTCTCTGTGCACAGTGGTTATAAATTAAGTGTCCTTCTGCCTGTTCCCTCACTGATAGATGAGGCAGTCTTAGAGTCAGCCATGGGGAGCAAACAGCAGAGAAACCTGCACCGTTTGGTCATTGGTAAGATCCATGTTTCAAAACTCAATTTTAAAGGAGCATTTCCTTTGCAATGCATAGCAGATTTATTGTTTGTTATAGTCAACTCTTAAAACAAATGTTTCAGTTCTCAGTCTAAAGGAATCTAAATCAGGAACAAGTAGAACTTTGGTTTCTGCACTTTCTATCCTGCTGAATGTAATCTGTTTCTTCTCTTCTCTTCTCTTTATAGTCTCTTTTCTCTTGAACTCATCTTCACCTGCTGCAGGTTAGTCAACTTTATGGTCTGATGCATACATCCTTTTGGTTTTAAGTTTACTCTAAAATATTTTTTACATCAATTTTTTGTGTCCTATAGATGGTCAGATCAGATTGGCTGGCTCTGGGTCCAATCGCTGCTCTGGAAGAGTTGAGATCTTCCACAGCAGTACCTGGGGAACAGTGTGTGATGATGCCTGGGATCTAAACGATGCTCAGGTCGTCTGCAGACAGTTGGGCTGTGGTTCAGCAGTGAGCGCCCCTCACTCAGCCCACTATGGTCAGGGGACCGGACCAATCTGGCTTGAGGAGATCGGCTGTTCAGGAAGTGAAAGTTCTGTGACTGAATGTACCCATCCAGATTTTGGGACTCATAACTGTCAACACTGAGGACGCTGGTGTGGTCTGTTCAGGTGAGAGGATATTTGATTTATTCTTAAAGTCAATGGACCGTGTCAGGTCCATGTTACGAAATGCAATCCATCCTATAGTTCTCAATAAAAAAACAAATTAAGAACTGGATTTTATCCAACCAAGTTCTGCTTCAGTTTGGTTTTCAGCCTTTTAAACCAGAGATGTTATTTTAAACACCCCATTAAAATAACAATGGAATAACTTTGAATAATATAATAATATTAAATGTAGCTACGTTTCTGTTTCAATTTAAGTTTTCATAATGCCAGACCCCCCTTTGTGCATTTCTGGGATAAATCTGTGTTAATGGAGCTATTGTATTACTTTGAGAGGAACCAGTGTTGGTTTCAAACATCATCGTATCTGAAAGAGAGAAGGAACAAGGCGTTTATGTCTTTAAAAGTGTTAAAACTAAATTTTAAAGGAGCATTGCCTTTGCAATGCATAGCAGATTTATTGTATGGTCTAGACAGGACATCTCTTAAAACTAAGTCTAAAACAGGAACAAGTAGAACTTTTATTCCTTCATATTTTCCTGAAAGTAATCTGCCATTCCGTTTCTTCTCTTCTCTTTATAGTCTCTTTTCTCTTGACCTCATCTTCACCTGCTGCAGGTCAGTCAAGGTTATGGTGTGATGCATACATGCTTTTGGTTTTAAGTTTACTGTAAAGGACTTTAATATTTTACATCATGTTTTTGTGTCCTATAGACGGTCAGATCAGATTGGCTGGCTCTGGGTCCAATTGCTGCTATGGAACAGTTGAGATCTTCCACAACAGTACCTGGGGAACAGTGTGTGATGATGGCTGGGATCTAAACGATGCTCAGGTCGTGTGCAGACAGTTGGGCTGTGTTTCAGCAGTGAGCGCCCCTCACTCAGCCCAGTATGGTCAGGGGACCGGACCAATCTGGCTTGATGATGTCGGCTGTTCAGGAAGTGAAAGTTCTGTGACTGAGTGTACCCATCCAGGATTTGGGACTCATAACTGTGGACACGGTGAGGACGCTGGTGTGGTCTGTTCAGGTGAGAGGATATTTGATTTATTCTTAAAGTCAATGGACCGTGTCAGGACCATGTTACGTAATGCAATCCATCCTATAGTTTTCAATAAAAGCCAAATTCATGCCCCCCCCCACCCCCCTCTTTGTGCATTTCTGTGATTAAGTCTGTTTTCATGGAGCTATTGTAATACTTTGAGAGGAACCAGTGTTGGTTTCAAACATCATCGTATCTGAAAGAGAGAAGGAACAAGGCGTTTATGTCTTTAAAAGTGTTAAAACACAGAGGTTTGGCTGTGAAACTCTGACCTTTGAGTTCCTCTTATTGCCTTCAATGTATAGTAACATCACCATATAAGTATATGATAGTCAGCAGCAAACCAAACTGCACCCTGGGAATTAAAATAACCAGAGAGAGGAAGTGCTGGAGACATTTGGCCATTGCCAAGAACAATATTAAACAATTGAATGTTAAAGTAGCATTTGCTTTGACCTGCCTATCTGAGTTATTGCATGGAATAAACATGACATCTCTTGAAACTCATTTACAGTTCTCAGGCCAAAGACATTTTAATCAGGAATAAGTGAAACTTTTTATGTCTGCACTTTTTATATTTCTGCTAGTCTCTTTTCTCTTGACCTCATCTTCACCTGCTGCAGGTCAGTCAATGTTATGGTCTGATGCATAAATCCTTTTGGTTTTCAGTTTACTGTGAAGGACTTTAATATTTTACATCATGTTTTTTGTGTCCTATAGACGGTCAGGTCAGATTGGCTGGTTCTGGATCCAATCACTGCTTTGGAAGAGTTGAGATCTTCCACAACAGTACCTGGGGAACAGTGTGTGATGATAACTGGGATCTAAACGATGCTCAGGTCGTGTGCCGACAGTTGGGCTGTGTTTCAGCACTGAACGCCCCTCACTCAGCCCAGTATGGTCAGGGGACCGGACCAATCTGGCTTGATGATGTCGGCTGTTCAGGAAGTGAAAGTTCTGTGACTGAGTGTACCCATCCAGATTTTGGGACTCATAACTGTGGACACCATGAGGACGCTGGTGTGTTCTGTTCAGGTGAGAGGATATCAGTTTTATTCTTAAAGTCAATGGACCGTGTCAGGTCCATGTTACGAAATGCAATCCATCCAATAGTTTTCAATAAAAGCCAAATTCATGCCCCCTCCCCCTCTTTGTGCATTTCTGGGATTAAGTCTGTTTTAATGAAGCTATTGTATTACTTTGAGAGGAACCAGTGTTGGTTTCAAACATCATCGTATCTGAAAGAGAGAAGGAACAAGGCGTTTATGTCTTTAAAAGTGTTAAAACACAGAGGTTTGGCTGTGAAACTCTGACCTTTGAGTTCCTCTTATTGCCTTCAGTGTATAGCAACATCAGCATATAGGTATATGATAGTCAGCAGCAAACCAAACTGCACCCTGGGAATTAAAATAACCCTAGAGAGAGGAAGTGTTCGCGCCATTTGGCCATTGCCAAGAACAATATCCAAAAATTGAATGTTAAAGCAGCATTTGCTTTGACCTGCCTATCTGAGTTATTGCATGGAATAAACATGACATCTCTTGAAACTAATTTTACAGTTCTCAGGCCAAAGACATTTTAATTAGGAAAAAGTGATACCTTTTATGTCTGCACTTTAATTTTGCCGCTTTTCTCTTGACCTCATCTTCACCTGCTGCAGGTCAGTCAAGGTTATGATGTGATGCATACATCCTTTTGGTTTTCAGTTTACATTAAAGTAATTTAATATTATATTCAATGTTTTTTAGATCAGATCAGATTGGCTGGCTCTGGGTCCAATCGCTGCTCTGGAAGAGTTGAGCTCGAGCGGCCAGATTTGCGATATACATCCCTGCAGATCCGTAATGTTTTCTTGTTGTTGTTGTTGTTCTTGTTGTTGTTTTTCTTCTCCCCTCAGTGCAGCTGCTGCAGCCCAACCTTTCCCTGACGTCGCCCAGCGGGGGGTTGTTCTGGAGCCCTGAAGGTGCAGAGGTCACCAGAGGTCACAGCTTCCTCCTCACCTGCTCCATTGCTCCTCAGTATCCTGGAGGACTCTTCTCCCTCCTCTTCTCTGGGTCCCGCCTTAACGTCAGCAGGCCGGCAGTGAACCACTCGGCCTCCTTCAGCTTCCCTGCAGCCGGACCTGAGCAGCAGGGAAACTACAGCTGTCTGTACGAGGTCACCCTGTCCTCCAGGACCTTCACCTCCACACAGGAAGCACCATCACTGTCATCATCACATGTAAGAGGAAACTAAATCCAAAGGGACAAGTAGTACTCAGATACTAAACTTAAATAAAATGTGTAATATCACATCCTAGAAAAACTGTGTTATAAGTAAAAGTCATGCAATCTAGTTCCCTTTATACATCCATGGTCAGTGTGCTATTTAGCTAGCTAGCAACCGTTAGCTGTCTATCTAACTGGCTACCTTTCCATTGGATATTTCAGGACGCTAACAAAGCTGCATATTTGGTAAGTTTCAAAGTAATGGCAATGTGTGAATTGACCTTTTGATAACAAAAAAAAAGCACATTATTCCAACTCTTTAGGTAAATGTCCCCGGGCCAACCGGACCCCAAGACCACAGACAGTTAAAAACAAACATCAGCAGTGTGTAGGCGGATCAGATTAATAGTTAATAACGCGGTTTGTAAATGACTGACTGTGTGTTTCTCTGGCAGTTCCTGTGATGGTGCTGGTCTCCTCACTTTTTGGGGGGGGTCTCCTGCTGGTCCTGCTGGTGCTGGGGGGGGTCTTCTTCTTCTTCCTGATCCGCAGGAGGAGACCCAGAGACCTCAACCAAACTCCAAGTATGTCTATTTGATTTAACGGACAGTTTGTGTTTTTAATATATTTTATCTTTTATTTCATTCAGGTACAAACTGCTTTCAGATTCGAGTCGAACAATAAGCCACGTTCCTTTGTTTGTTTATTTCATTTATACACTTTGAGTTTACATTTTGAACAAAGTACATGCATGGAGTCACAAGAGTTTCATCCAATGCTTGTGAATTAGCGCTGTGCATCAATACATAATGAATCCTGTAAATCCCACAGTATTTACTTGTATTTTGGGGGGAGATAAACAAATACATGCGTGGTGATAAAAAGATGTCTGATGACTGGAGAGAGGAACCAGAGGGTAACTTTATTATACATGACTTCTGGATTATGGCATGAAGTCTGACAATACACGGACCCTTAGCAACCTGGAGAGCGTTAACTTGGTTTGAAGGCGTGAAGAATTACATCTGATGTTCATGAAACATCTCCTGCCTGTGTTTCAGTGTCTGTCACAGCCATAAATGAAGAGGAAGAGAGGAAGAGGAGAACATCTATGTGAACGTGGATGACTTGTCCCCCAGAAGAAACAGAAATCAGACGAGGGAGGAAGAGGACATCGATGTCTACGAGCAGCAAGAGAGCTTGCTAACTTCAGAGAGGGCGAAGAGGACGGAGAGGAAAGAGAATCCAGTGACGATTAGGATCATTACGTTTAACGTAGCCCCGGCATCTAGTGAGCAAGTCGTTAGTGGAGACGATGAGGATGATTACGTTAACGCAGCCCCGTATTTAGTGAGCAAGTCGTTAGTGGAGACGATGAGGATGATTACGTTACGTAGCCCCGGTATTTAGCGAGCAAGTCGTTAGTGGAGACGATGAGGATGATTACGTTAACGTAGCCCCGGTATTTAGCGAGCAAGTCGTTAGTGGAGACGCTGAGGACGATTACGTTAAATGTAGCCCCGGTATTTAGTGAGCAAGTCGTTAGTGGAGACGATGAGGATGATTACGTTAACGTAGCCCCGGTATTTAGTGAGCAAGTCGTTAGTGGAGACGATGAGGATGATTACGTTAACGTAGCCCCGGTATTTAGTGAGCAAGTCGTTAGTGGAGACGATGAGGACGATTACGTTAACGTAGCCCCGGTATTTAGTGAGCAAGTCGTTAGTGGAGACGATGAGGATGATTACGTTAACGTAGCCCCGGTATTTAGTGAGCAAGTCGTTAGTGGAGACGCTGAGGACGATTACGTTAATGTAGCCCCGGTATTTAACGAGCAAGTCGTTAGTGGAGACGATGAGGACGATTACGTTAACGTAGCCCCGGTATTTAGCGAGCAAGTCGTTAGTGGAGACGCTGAGGACGATTACGTTAACGTAGCCCCGGTATTTAGCGAGCAAGTCGTTAGTGGAGACGATGAGGACGATTACGTTAACGTAGCCCCGGTATTTAGTGAGCAAGTCGTTAGTGGAGACGATGAGGACGATTACGTTAACGTAGCCCCGGTATTTAGTGAGCAAGTCGTTAGTGGAGACGATGAGGACGATTACGTTAACGTAGCCCCGGTATTTAGTGAGCAAGTCGTTAGTGGAGACGCAGAGGATGATTACGTTAACGTAGCCCCGGTATTTAGTGAGCAAGTCGTTAGTGGAGACGCTGAGGATGATTACGTTAACGTAGCCCCGGTATTTAGTGAGTAAGTCGTTAGTGGAGACGCTGAGGATGATTACGTTAACGTAGCCCCGGTATTTAGTGAGCAAGTCGTTAGTGGAGACGATGAGGATGATTACGTTAACGTAGCCCCGGTATTTAGTGAGCAAGTCGTTAGTGGAGACGATGAGGATGATTACGTTAACGTAGCCCCGGCATTTAGTGAGCAAGTCGTTAGTGGAGACGATGAGGACGATTACGTTAACGTAGCCCGGCATCTAGTGAGCAAGTCGTTAGTGGAGACGATGAGGATGATTACGTTAACGTAGCCCCGGTATTTAGTGAGCAAGTCGTTAGTGGAGACGATGAGGATGATTACGTTAACGTAGCCCCGGCATTTAGTGAGCAAGTCGTTAGTGGAGACGATGAGGATGATTACGTTAACGTAGCCCCGGTATTTAGTGAGCAAGTCGTTAGTGGAGACGATGAGGATGATTACGTTAACGTAGCCCCGGTATTTAGTGAGCAAGTCGTTAGTGGAGACGATGAGGATGATTACGTTAACGTAGCCCCGGTATTTAGTGAGCAAGTCGTTAGTGGAGACGATGAGGATGATTACGTTAACGTAGCCCCGGTATTTAGTGAGCAAGTCGTTAGTGGAGACGATGAGGATGATTACGTTAACGTAGCCCCGGTATTTAGTGAGCAAGTCGTTAGTGGAGACGATGAGGATGATTACGTTAACGTAGCCCCGGTATTTAGTGAGCAAGTCGTTAGTGGAGACGATGAGGACGATTACGTTAACGTAGCCCCGGTATTTAGTGAGCAAGTCGTTAGTGGAGACGATGAGGACGATTACGTTAACGTAGCCCCGGTATTTAGTGAGCAAGTCGTTAGTGGAGACGATGAGGATGATTACGTTAACGTAGCCCCGGTATTTAGTGAGCAAGTCGTTAGTGGAGACGATGAGGATGATTACGTTAACGTAGCCCCGGCATTTAGTGAGCAAGTCGTTAGTGGAGACGATGAGGATGATTACGTTAACGTAGCCCCGGCATCTAGTGAGCAAGTCGTTAGTGGAGACGATGAGGATGATTACGTTAACGTAGCCCCGGCATCTAGTGAGCAAGTCGTTAGTGGAGACGATGAGGATGTGTATCAGAACTTCTGAGGAGTCCAACAGAGTCTCAGTAAACACAGGGTTTATGATGGAGAAGATAAAGCCTCAGGAGAAGAGAGTAGTTGTCATTATCATGATTATATTATTTCATACACCTTACTAAACTGCACTGCTGTTTAGTAAGGTGTAGTATTGAGATTACAAGGCAGGAAACAATATCACATTCTGCTGTTTTAAATACTAATCTGTCCTCCAATTTAGCTGAGACCAAAGTCTTGAAGGGCTTACCTGTTTGATCAATGAAGGAACAATACTATCATTCTAACCCAGTTTACTGGTTCAAGATTCAAAGGCTTTACTGTCATATGCACAGCAGCTACAGTGTAGAAATAACAATGAAAACCTTCAGTCCAGAGCTCCTCCAACGATGCAGCAAAGTTAGACAAGACATTAAACAATGAAACAAATTCAACAATAAAAATAGTGCAAGAATTGTGTTGCAGACAAGTGTGCAAGTAGTTCAGATGAAGTAAGCTATATAACTCTCGGGACAATACATAAATACAATAAGCCAAATAGTGCAGAGAGTGTATGACGTGACCAAGGAATCCAGGGTTCTCTATATACATGTACATATGATAAGATATATACAAGAACAGAATGTAACATGAAATATTGTTCAGTACAATACAATTAAATACTGTTTATTAAAGTGATCTTTTCTGCTGATTATTCAACAGAAAGACATTTGGCTGCACTCAAAAATGGGGAAATGTTCCATTTACTAATAAAATGTCTTCTTGTTTCTTCTTCAGTGTTCTTGAGCTGGTTAAATAAATAAAACATACTTTCCAAATTGTCATGAACTCAAACTGGACCTCATGAAATCTCTTGAAATCTGTGATTGGGTATTTATGCTACTAAGCTAGGCTAGTTTGCTTTTAGCATAAACTAATGCTTGGTGTTCATTTATCCGCCATTATGTTTCAAATCTAAATGTTCTGCATTTCTACTCAGGTTTCTAAATGCGTACAGATCAGTTGGAGAGAAACGTCCCGATAGAAAGTGGAATCAGAGATGCTAATAACCGCTACGCTGCTAAACTAGGCAAATTATCTTTTAACTAAACTATTTAATGCATGTTTCTTTAGTCTTCAGATTTTGGTGTCGTCTTATTCATGTGATATTACAAACTCAATTACTAAGGTCATGGAGCATCAAGAGCTCGATAGTTAACAACAAACTTAAGCTTAATGTCCTAATTTGGCCGTACCCGTCTTGAGGGCAAATGAGTTGGTGCTAATCCTTCGGAGGGTGTGGGACTTGGCACCGGCCTCCGATGGGGACAGGATCTGGCAGGGTAAAGTTGGAATGCTGACTAGACAGTCTGTAAATATATTTGTTCTCTCTTGTGGTCTGTTTGTGGAGAACTGAAAGTCTCTACTGGTTTCTAAAATGTAAAATACTAAATCCATTAATGGTTTAAAACATTTTCAACATGTATCTGCTGCCGTCCATTCTTTGAATAGCAAAAGTGTGATAAAGAAGGGTGTGTTATTTGTGAACAGGAACCAGTGTTGGTTCAAAAACATTTCTTATCTGTAAAAGAAGGACCAAGGCGTCTTTAAAAGTGTTAAAACACAGAAGTTTGGTGGTGAAACTCTGATGTTTGAGTTCCTCTTATTTCTCTCGGCGTACAGTTTATCGCCAAATAAGTATAAGTAAGTGAGCAGCAAACCACACTTCTGCACTGGCACCCTGTATATTAAAATAATCTCCAGAAAGAGGAAGTGTTCTTACAGTGTGAAATCTCTCTGTGCATGGTGGTTTTAAGTTAAGTTCTTCTGCCTCTTCCCTCACTGATAGATGAGGCAGTCTTAGAGTCAGCCATGGGGAGCAAACAGCAGAGAAACCTACACCGTTTGGTCATTGGTAAGATCCATGTTTCAAAACTCAATTTTAAAGGAGCATTTCCTTTGCAATGCATAGCAGATTTATTGTATGGTCTAGACAGGACGTCTCTTAAGACTAAGTCTAAAACAGGAACAAGTAGATATTTTATTCCTTCATATTTTCCTGAAAGTCTGGATCTGCCTAACCCTAATCTGCCCTGCCGTTTCTTCTCTTCTCTTTATAGTCTCTTTTCTCTTGACCTCATCTTCACCTGCTGCAGGTCAGTCAACGTTATGGTCTGATGCATACATCCTTTTAGTTTTAAGTTTACTCTAATGTAATGTAATGATTTACATCATATTTTTGTGTCCTATAGATGCTGAGGTCAGATTGGCTGGCTCTGGGTCCAATCGCTGCTCTGGAAGAGTTGAGATCTACCACAGCAGTACCTGGGGAACAGTGTGTGATGATGGCTGGGATCTAAACGATGCTCAGGTCGTCTGCAACAGTTGGGCTGTGGTTCAGCAGTGAGCGCCCCTCACTCAGCCCACTATGGTCCGGGGACCGGACCAATCTGGCTTGATGATGTCGGCTGTTCAGGAAGTGAAAGTTCTGTGACTGAGTGTACCCATCCAGGATTTGGGACTCATAACTGTGGACACCATGAGGACGCTGGTGTGGTCTGTTCAGGTGAGAGGATATTTGTTTCATTCTTAAAGTCAATGGACCGTGTCAGGACCATGTTACGAAATGCAATCCGTCCAATAGTTTCTCAATAAAAGCCAAACTCAGAACTGCTTTAGTTTGGTGTTCAGCCTTTTAACCCAGAGATGTTATTTTAAACACTCCATTAAAATATCAATGGAATACCTTTTAATAATATAATAATATTAAATGTAGCTACATTTCTGTTTCAATTTGAGTTTTCATAATGCCAGACCCCCCTTTGAACATTTCTGGGATTAAGTCTGTTTTAATGGAGCTATTGTATTACTTTGAGAGGAACCAGTGTTGGTTTCAAACATCATCGTATCTGAAAGAGAGAGGAACAAGGCGTTTATGTCTTTAAAAGTGTTAAAACACTGAGGTTTGGCTGTGAAACTCTGACTTTTGAGTTCCTCTTATTGCCTTCAGTGTATAGTATCATCACCATATAAGTACAGATGTAGCACCTCATTTCGGACGCCCCTACCCATGTGGGCCCTTGATCGGCACGGGGTGGGCCCCTGCTGAAAGGAAAACCCCCCGCAGGAGTTGATACGCCCCCTTGATAAATAAATTTAATTATAATGAAACCAGCTGCAATGGATCATGGATCCACCAGGGAGAGCAGTGATTAAAAACCTGCCACACTGGAACTCATGTGAAATAAACAGCTGATAGATCTACAGTAGAGGTGAGTCATTCTACCAGAAACGTATATTTCCACATCTAAATATACTGAAGAAAAATTATTTCTTTCTTTCAATTTTAAAAACAGGTCATATGGAGAACATGTTAAACTGTTAGGAACACATATTAGGCGCATTCACACCGCATTACTTTTCCCACAAAGGTTCATGAGAACTTAGTTCATGAGAACTCTTTAGTTCTCATGAACTAAGTACGGATCGCGTTCACACACGGAATAAGTTCCCTGGGGGGGGGATTAGGCAAATGAAGCCGCTGACGTCACTTTCTTCTTCTTCTGCTTTGGGTTTACTGGCAGGCCGCAAACAACTTCACGGCGTATACTGCCACCCGAAGTCCCTGGCCGGAAGTCCCCGGAGTTGGGAAGACTCCTAGCAGCTTCTACCTAGGTAGAAATACATATTAGAAGTAAATGTCCTGCATTCAAAATGGTCAATAGCCCAAGTGAAAAGTATTATCATCTGAATGTAAAATGAATCATTATGTTATTAGTATTAAATACATATAAGTATTTTTACAACTTGTATTTAGAAATACTCCGTTGTAATTCTTGATGCATAAATGTGTTCATCCATTCAATGTGGCATCTACTATAATGGGGTTAATGTACGATATTACTTAATAATATAATACATTATAATATATGATATGATAATTAGGGCCCGAGCACGATGTGCTAGGACCCAACGGCTCCTAGCACAAAGTGCGAGGAAACCTATTGTTATTGGTGGAATTCTTCTTCTTCTTCTTATTATAGTGCTGGCGTTTCCTGTTTTGAGGGCTTTAGGACGCTCACAAAGTTGTATAATTTTGCACGGACGCCAGGACCCGTGAAAAATTCAACATTCTGGAGTCAATGGGTTCAAATTGTCCAAGGTGCTCGCTAGCGCCACCTATGAAAAACCCATTTCGGAATAGATTTACAAAGTCGCACCGTAACTCCGAATGACCTGACATTTTGCACACATATCCGGGTGGCCCTGTTCTACAAATAATCCTCTTGGACCCCTAAACTCCGCCTACTTTTACTTTTTTCTAATTAGCATAATGTTCAAAACAGTGACATATTCACTTAAATTTCAATTTTCAGTTTTTGAACACAAAACTTCGTATACAGCATCGGCGGAGGGTTATACACATTAACGTAGAAAATGAGCATGTTAACACGATAAATATTGCCGCCATGAATCAAAACGTACTAGCACAAATGCGGGGCTTAAAGGTAAATGCTTATAACTCATCAACAATGTATCCATATATCACAGATTTTGGTTGATAGGTTCAATTTGTCTTGGAGAATAGGCACACCAAAGCATTTTCATTTTGGACTATAGGGGTGCCAAAAACACCACCAATTTATAACTCAAGAACGGATGGACGAATTTCTTTTTTTTTTTTAGACATACTCTCGGGGTGACTATGAACTGAGATTTAAAGTGTCGCAAGAAATGCAGAATGTGGGCGTGGCCTATACATTTATTTTAAATCGCGATAGCATAAAATGAGCTTCGGACGCAAAACTTGGGACACCCGTCAGAGACCACAACCTTTACGACAATGTAAAAAAAAAACGTAATCTTTCAAAAAAACCGCTCACTAGCGCCCCCTATTGTGTGGTAGTCACATATAGTTTCTCAGAACTTCATGAATTTTGGCACAGAGATTCCTCATGGAATTACGGACATATTTCTGATTAGCTTCCATAAGCCCCGCCCCCGAGAAAGTCGGCCATTTTGAAAGATGTGCGTTTTTCATGCATTTTAAGCACATTCTTGCGAACCCCTCCTAGGGAAATGATCGGAAAAATTCCAATCCAGGACAAGTTCAGCCCATATCCAATGTGATGCTAAATTGCGAAGGAATAGTTGATCGCTCAAACGAGGAGTTCGTAAGCCAACGGAGAATTTCCCATTGTTGACGATTTACATGTCACAAATTACTCCAAACTACTCGCATATCGTTTTTCCGATATTCACGAAACGCTATATACACATTGCGATTATGATTGCACATATTTTTCAAATTACTTTTCATTAGCCCCGCCCCCCAGAAAGTTGGCGATTTTTTAAATGTGCGTTTTTTCATGCATTTTAAGCACAATTTTTCATAATTCCTCATAGGGAAATGATCGGAAAAATTCCAATCTAGGACAACTCAAGCGCATATCCAATGTGATGCTACATTGCAAAGGAAAAATCATTTTCTCGAACGGGGAGCTCGTAAGCTAACGGAGAATGTACAATTTTTGACAAATACATTCATCCAAACTACTACATTTCCATTATGGAAACATTTACAAAGTCGCACCGTTAACTCCGAATGACCTGAAATTTTGCACACTTATTCGGGTGTACCTACTCTACATATTATCTCCATGAACCCCTAAGCTCCGCCTACTTCATTTTTTTAAATTAGCATAATGTTAAACACAGTAAAATATTACCTTAAATTTCAATTTTTTGTTTTTCAACGCCACACTTAGTATACAGCATCGGTGGAGGGTCAGACACATTACCGTAGAAAATGAGCATCTTCAGTCGATAAATATGGCCGTCATTAATCTAAACCTGTTTGCAAAAAGTCGGGGCTTACAAAGAAATGCTCATAACTGGTTAGGGTTAGGGTTTAGGGTTAGGGTTAGCCCTAACCCCTAACCCACACTAGGGGTTTCACGACTACCATCATTTACTAGTCGACAAGTTTTTCAAAATAGTAGTCGACTAGTCGACTAGTTGTTACGTCATAATAAAGACACACAAAGAGAGGTGTAAAACTGTATTTTGTATTGCAATGCATACAGTTACGTTAAACACTGTAACAAAGCAGCATTTTAATTTGTGTTACATGGCTGATTAAATAAAAACCAGTAACTGGACTCACCAAATCTACTGCAAAAACTCTGTTAAGAACATAAATGCAACGTAAATCCAGTGCGCATTGCGCAACACTTTACTCGCTGTCACTGTCCTCCTCGATAAGGATGTCCACCCTTCCAGGTTTTTTGGTTTGCGTTAAGGAAGACCAAAGCATCAACATGTGAGGGAAGGAGGCTTGACCGCTGTCGGGTGACAGTGGTGCCTGCCAGGGAAAACATCCGTTCACTTGGGGTGCTGGTGTAGCCAGGTAGCTCCTGGAAAGCTTGGCTAAACGGGGGAAGCGGTTGGCGTTTTGTGCCCACCACTTCGAGGGTTATCCATTGTGGGGATATGGGGTGTCTGCTGGCAGTAATCCCGTAGCTCATCCGCGCCACTGTTGACCCGTGTTTTCTTGTTGCTCTCGAAATGAGGTCCAAACAGCTGTTCAAAGAGGGGGTGCTAGTGGAGCACGCTCGTGAACTTTTAGCGCCGGAGCTAAAACTGAAACTGTAGAGTGCATAGGTGCGGCGCATTTGTGCATAAAATGAGGACCCCTGAATGTCGGGCGTGTTTTGCTGGAGCATTTTGCAGCACCTCAGCGCCAATGTCGGCATCCTCATCTCCCACGTTTGCCTCCATTTTGTTCACGACTAGTCGACTAGGGCCTACAACGCCGACTAGTGGTAGAACTACTCGACTAGTCGACTAGTCGAGTAGTTGGTGAAACCCCTAACCCACACACACCGCCTCTGCTGGCGGCAAATTAAATTACAACAGACACCTACTCACTGTACAACACACCATACAGCTCCTAAAGCATATCATGTATATCAGGCTACAGCCCTTGTATATTTTATTATGTGAACACTATATGGTTTCATGAATAATATCTACTCTTTACTTGTAGATATCTACTAAAGCATACAAATAAAGTGCTATGCAATGTAGGCCTGTTACATATGTTATTGCTGTTCTCACTGTAAACATCGCGTCTGAATGAAAGCAGTTGGATTAAAAAAAATAGCCTAACATCCAGGCGAGATGTGATTAGTGAGTAAAGAAACGGTAAAGGGCAGAAAGTCTGATGCACATTTGATCCTCTTAAATAACTTATAATCACAACGGGAACAGTTTGCAGAGCTTTGCTTCGTTGACATAAGTCCAGCCATGCGTCACGCCTCTTTTAAACATCACTGTTGGCTGAAAACGACTCCGGAGGATACATCAGTGTACCCTCGGTTATAGCTCCTCCAGAGACTCTCCTCTCTCCTCTCTCCTCTCTCCTCTCTCCTCTCTCCTCTAAATCAGTGTATCCTCGGTTACGCTCCTCCAGACAGCCTCCTCGATAATCGATCCTCGACGAGCCTTTAGAGAAATTTGTTTTCCTTCCAGACGGCGCGCCGACATCCGTTTCCGGGTCGCAGCCGGAGGACCTGGGAGCCTGGGACGCGAAAATGAGAGTAATGACAAACGGCTCATTTCGGAGGACTCGGCGCGTCTGCTTGACGCCGGGACGACCGGCCGCCCTCCCCCAGGCGCACGGACGCGAGGGCCCGCTCATCACTGCGCACATCTGTGACCGCAGTTTTTAGGGCCCGAGCACGATGTGCTAGGACCCAACGGCGTCCTAGCACGAAGTGCGAGGAACCTATTGTTATTGGAGGAATTCTTCTTCTTCTTATTATTATTATAGTGCTGGCGTTTCCTGTTTTTGAGGGCTTTAGGACGCTCACAAAGTTGTATAATTTTGCACGGACGCCAGGACCCGTGAAAAATTCAACATTCTGGAGTCAATGGGTTCAAATTGTCCAAGGTGCTCGCTAGCGCCACCTATGAAAAACCCATTTCGGAATAAATTTACAAAGTCGCACCGTAACTCCAAATGACCTGAAATTTTGCACACATATCCGGGTGGACCTGCTCTACAAATAATCCTCTTGGACCCCTAAGCTCCGCCTACTTTTTTTTTTTTTCTAATTAGCATAATGTTCAAAACAGTGAAATATTCACTTAAATTTCAATTTTCAGTTTTTGAACACCAAACTTCGTATACAGCATCGGCGGAGGGTCAGACACATTACCGTAGAAAATGAGCATGTTAACACGATAAATATTGCCGCCATGAATCAAAACGTACTAGCAAAAATGCGGGGCTTAGAAATAAATGCTCATAACTCATCAACAATGTATCCATATATCACAGATTTTGGTGATAGGTTCAGTCCGTCTTGGAGAATAGGCACACCAAAGCATTTTCATTTGGACTATAGGGGGCGCCAAAAGCACCACCAATTTATAACTCAAGAACGGATGGACGAATTTCTTTTTTTTTCTTTACACATACTCTCGGGGTGACTATGAACTGAGATTTAAAGTGTCGCAACAAATGCAGAATGTGGGCGTGGCCTATACATTTCTTTTTAATTGCGATAGCATAAAATGAGCTTCGGACGCAAAACTTGGGACACGTCAAACCACGACCTTTACGACAATGTAAAAAAAAACGTAATTTTTCAAAGAAAAACTGCTCACTAGCGCCCCCTATTGTGTGGTAGTCACATATAGTTTCTCAGAACTTCACGATTTTGGCACAGAGATTTCTCATGGAATTACGGACATATTTGTAAATAGCTTCCATTAGCCCCGCCTCCGAGAAAGTCGGCCATTTTGAAAGATGTGCGTTTTTCATGCATTTTAAGCACATTCTTGCGAACTCCTCCTAGGGAAATGATCGGAAAAATTCCAGTCCAGGACAAGTTCAGCCCATATCCAATGTGATGCTAAATTGCGAAGGAATAGTCGATCGCTCAAACGAGGAGCTCGTAAGCCAACGGAGAATTTCCATTTTTGACCATTTACATGTCACAAATGACTCCAAACTACTCCAAACTACTCGCATACAGTTATTCCATATTCACGAAACGCTGTAGACACTTGCTTATGATTGCGGACATATTTCAAATTGGCTTTCATTAGCCCCGCCCCCCAGGAAGTTGGCGATTTGAAATGTGCGTTTTTCATGCATTTTAAGCACATTCTTGCAACTCCTCCTAGGGAAATGATCGGAAAAATTCCAATCTAGGACAACTTAAGCCATATCCAATGTGATGCTACATTGCAAAGGAAAGTCATTTGCTCGAACGGGGAGCTCGTAAGCTAACGGAGAATGTACAATTTTTGACAAATACATTAATCCAAACTACTACATTTCCATTATGGAAACATTTACAAAGTCGCACCGTTAACTCCGAATGACCTGAAATTTTGCACACTTATTCGGGTGACCTACTCTACATATTATCTCCATGAACCCCTGAGCTCCGCCTACTTCATTTTTTAAATTAGCATAATGTTAAACACAGTAAAATATTACCTTAAATTTCATTTTTTGTTTTTCAACGCCACACTTAGTATACAGCATCGGTGGAGGGTCAGACACATTACCGTAGAAAATGAACATGTTCAGTCGATAAATATGGCCGTCATTAATCTAAACCTGTTTGCAAAAAGTCGGGGCTTACAAAGAAATGCTCATAACTGGTTAGGGTTAGGGTTAGGGGTTAGGGTTAGCCCTAACCCCTAACCCACACACACAACGCCTCTGCTGGCGGCAAATTCAATTACAACAGACACCTAAACAGCAACACACACCTACTCACTGTACAACACACACATACAGCTCCTAAAGCATATCATGTATATCAGGCTACAGCCCTTGTATATTTTATTATGTGAACACTATATGGTTTCATGAATAATATCTACTCTTTACTTGTAGATATCTACTAAAGCATACAAATAAAGTGCTATGCAATGTAGGCCTGTTACATATGTTATTGCTGTTCTCACTGTAAACATCGTGTCTGAATGAAAGCAGTTGGATTAAAAAAAAATAGCTAACATCCAGGCGAGATGTGATTAGTGAGTAAACAAACGGTAAAGGGCAGAAAGTCTGATGCACATTTGATCCTCTTAAATAACTTATAATCACAACGGGAACAGTTTGCAGAGCTTTGCTTCTTGACATAAGTCCAGCCATGCGTCACGCCTCTTTTAAACATCACTGTTGGCTGAAATCGACTCCGGAGGATACATCAGTGTACCCTCGGTTATAGCTCCTCCAGAGACTCTCTCTCTCCTCTTCCTCTCTTCCTCTCTCCTCTCTCCTCTCTCCTCTCTCCTCTAAATCAGTGTATCCTCGGTTACGGCTCCTCCAGACAGCCTCCTCGATAATCCATCCTCGACGAGCCTTTAGAGAAATTTGTTTTCCTTCCAGACGGCGCGCCGACATCCGTTTCCGGGTCGCTGCCGGAGGACCTGGGAGCCTGGGACGCGAAAATGAGAGTAATGACAAACGGCTCATTTCGGAGGACTCGCGCACGTCTGCTTGACGCCGGGACGACCGGCCGCCCTCCCCGACAGGCACGGACGCGAGGGCCCGCTCATCACTGCGCACATCTGTGACCGCAGTTTTACATTTAATTTTATTCACTTATTCATAGTTCTCATTATTAGGGCCCGAGCACGAGTGCTAGGAAACCTATTGATTGGTGGAATTCTTCTTCTTATTAGGGCCCGAGCACGGAGTGCTAGGACCCAACGGCGTCCTAGCACGAAGTGCGAGGAACCTATTGTTATTGGTGGAATTCTTCTTCTTATTATTATAGTGCTGGCGTTTCCTGTTTTTGAGGGCTTTAGGACGCTCACAAAGTTGTATAATTTTGCACGGACGCCAGGACCGGTGAAAAATTCAACATTCTGGAGTCAATGGGTTCAAATTGTCCAAGGTGCTCGCTAGCGCCACCTATAAAACCCATTTCGGAATAAATTTACAAAGTCGCACCGTAACTCCAAATGACCTGAAATTTTGCACACATATCCGGGTGGACCTGTTCTACAAATAATCCTCTTGGACCCCTAAGCTCCGCCTACTTTTTTTTTTCTAATTAGCATAATGTTCAAAACAGTGAAATATTCACTTAAATTTCAATTTTCAGCTTTCCAACACCAAACGTCGTATACATCATGGCGGAGGGTCAGACACATTACCGTAGAAAATGAGCATGTTAACACGATAAATATTGCCGCCATGAATCAAAACGTACTAGCAAAAATGCGGGGCTTAGAAATAAATGCTCATAACTCATCAACAATGTATCCATATATCACAGATTTTGGTGGATAGGTTCAGTCCGTCTTGGAGAATAGGCACACCAAAGCATTTTCATTTTGGACTATAGGGGGCGCCAAAAACACCACCAATTTATAACTCAAGAACGGATGGACGAATTTTTTTTTCTTTACACATACTCTCGGGGTGACTATGAACTGAGATTTAAAGTGTCGCAACAAATGCAGAATGTGGGCGTGGCCTATACATTTTTTTAAATTGCGATAGCATAAAATAGCTTCGGACGCAAAACTTGGGACACACGTCAGAGACCACGACCTTTACGACAATGTAAAAAAAAAACGTAATTTTTCAAAAAACTGCTCACTAGCGCCCCCTATTGTGTGGTAGTCACATATAGTTTCTCAGAACTTCACGAATTTTGGCACAGAGATTCCTCATGGAATTACGGACATATTTGTAATAGCTTCCATTAGCCCCGCCCCCGAGAAAGTCGGCCATTTTGAAAGATGTGCGTTTTTCATGCATTTTAAGCACATTCTTGCGAACTCCTCCTAGGGAAATGATCGGAAAAATTCCAGTCCAGGACAAGTTCAGCCCATATCCAATGTGATGCTAAATTGCGAAGGAATAGTCGATCGCTCAAACGAGGAGCTCGTAAGCCAACGGAGAATTTTCCATTTTTGACCATTTACATGTCACAAATGACTCCAAACTACTCCAAACTACTCGCATACAGTTATTCCAATATTCACGAAACGCTGTAGACACTTTGCTCTTATGATTGCGGACATATTTCAAATTGGCTTTCATTAGCCCCGCCCCCCAGGAAGTTGGCGATATTGAAGAATGTGCGTTTTTCATGCATTTTAAGCACATTCTTGCGAACTCCTCCTAGGGAAATGATCGGAAAAATTCCAATCCAGGACAAGTTCAGCCCATATCCAATCTGATGCTAAATTGCGAAGGAATAGTGATCGCTCAAACGAGGACCTCGTAAGCCAACGGAGAATTTCCCATTTTTGACGATTTACATGTCACAAATTACTCCAAACTACTCGCATATCGTTTTTCCGATATTCACGAAACGCTGTATACACATTGCTATTATGATTGCACACATTTTTCAAATTACTTTTCATTAGCCCCGCCCCCCAGAAAGTCGGCCATTTTTTTAAATGTGCGTTTTTCATGCATTTTAAGCACAATTTTCATAATTCCTCATAGGGAAATGATCGGAAAAATTCCAATCTAGGACAACTTAAGCGCATATCCAATGTGATGCTACATTGCAAAGGAAAAGTCATTTGCTCGAACGGGGAGCTCGTAAGCTAACGGAGAATGTACAATTTTTGACAAATACATTAATCCAAACTACTACATTTCCATTATGGAAACATTTACAAAGTCGCACCGTTAACTCCGAATGACCTGAAATTTTGCACACTTATTCGGGTGTACCTACTCTACATATTATCTCCATGAACCCCTAAGCTCCGCCTACTTCATTTTTTTTAATTAGCATAATGTTAAACACAGTAAAATATTACCTTAAATTTCAATTTTTTGTTTTTCAACGCCACACTTAGTATACAGCATCGGTGGAGGGTCAGACACATTACCGTAGAAAATGAGCATGTTCAGTCGATAAATATGGCCATCATTAATCTAAACCTGTTTGCAAAAAGTCGGGGCTTACAAAGAAATGCTCATAACTGGTTAGGGTTAGGGTTTAGGGTTAGGGTTACCCCTAACCCACACACACACACACCGCCTCTGCTGGCGGCAAATTAAATTACAACAGACACCTACTCACTGTACAACACACACATACAGCTCCTAAAGCATATCATGTATATCAGGCTACAGCCCTTGTATATTTTATTATGTGAACACTATATGGTTTCATGAATAATATCTACTCTTTACTTGTAGATATCTACTAAAGCATACAAATAAAGTGTGCAATGTAGGCCTGTTACATATGTTATTGAAAGGAGGGTCAGGCCGATTGTCGAACCTCAGATTGAGGAGGAACAATGCGGATTCCGTCCTGGTCGTGGAACGACGGATCAGCTTTTTACTCTCGCAAGGATCCTGGAGGGGGCCTGGGAGTACGCTTATCCGGTCTACATGCGTTTTGTAGACTTGGAGAAGGCGTATGACCGAGTTCCCAGGGAGTTACTGTGGGAGGTGCTGCAGGAGTATGGGGTGAGGGGGTCTCTACTCAGGGCCATCCAATCTCTGTACTCCCAAAGCGAGAGCTGTGTCCGGGTCCTTGGCAGTAAGTCGGACCCATTTCCGGTGAGGGTTGGCCTCCGCCAGGGCTGCGCTTTGTCACCGATCCTGTTTGTAATATACATGGATAGGATTTCGAGGCGTAGTCGTGGGGGGGGGGGGTCTGCAGTTCGGTGGACTAAGGATTGCACCACTGCTTTTTGCAGATGATGTGGTTCTAATGGCTTCATCGGTCTGCGACCTGCAGCACTCACTGGATCGGTTCGCAACCGAGTGTGAAGCGGCTGGGATGAGGATCAGCACCTCCAAATCTGAGGCCATGGTTCTCAGCAGGAAACCGATGGACTGTCCACTCCAAGTAGGGAATGAGTCCTTACCCCAAGTGAAGGAGTTCAAGTATCTCGGGGTCTTGTTCTCGAGTGAGGGAACAATGGAGCGTGAGATGGGCCGGAGAATCGGAGCAGCGGGAGCGGTACTGCAGTCGCTTTACTGCACCGTTGTGACGGGCCATTTCCGTTCCTACCCTCACCTATGGTCATGAAGGATGGGTCATGACCGAAAGAACGAGATCGCGGATACAAGCGGCCGAGATGGGTTTTCTCCGCAGGGTGGCTGGCGTCTCCCTTAGGGATAAGGTGAGAAGTTCAGTCATCCGGGAGGGACTCGGAGTCGAACCGCTCCTCCATCGCGTCGAAAGGAGCCAGTTGAGGTGGTTCAGGCACCTAGTAAGGATGCCACCTGGGCGCCTCCCTAGGGAGGTGTTCCAGGCACGTCCAGCTGGGAGGAGACCGAGGGGTAGACCTAGGACCAGGTGGAGGTATTATATCTCTTCGCTGGCCTGGGAGCGCCTTGGGATCCCCCAGTCAGAGCTGGTTGATGTGGCCAGGGAAAAGAAAGTTTGGGGCTCTCTGCTGGAACTGCTACCCCCGCGACCCGACCACGGATAAGCGGGAGAAGATGGATGGATGTAAACATCGCGTCTGAATGAAAGCAGTTGGATTAAAAAAAAATAGCCTAACATCCAGGCGAGATGTGATTAGTGAGTAAACAAACGGTAAAGGGCAGAAAGTCTGATGCACATTTGATCCTCTTAAATAATTTATAATCACAACGGGAACAGTTTGCAGAGCTTTGCTTCGTTGACATAAGTCCAGCCATGCGTCACGCCTCTTTTAAACATCACTGTTGGCTGAAAACGACTCCGGAGGATACATCAGTGTACCCTCGGTTATAGCTCCTCCAGAGACTCTCCTCTCTCCTCTCTCCTCTCTCCTCTCTCCTCTAAATCAGTGTATCCTCGGTTACGGCTCCTCCAGACAGCCTCCTCGATAATCCATCCTCGACGAGCCTTTAGAGAAATTTGTTTTCCTTCCAGACGGCGCGCCGACATCCGTTTCCGGGTCGCTGCCGGAGGACTGGGCCTGGGACGCGAAAATGAGAAATGACAAACGGCTCATTTCGGAGGACTCGCGCGCGTCTGCTTGACGCCGGGACGACCGGCCGCCCTCCCCGACAGGCGCACGGACGCGAGGGCCCGCTCATCACTGCGCACATCTGTGACCGCAGTTTTAATTATTATTTTAATCGCTGATCTTATTTTTGATTTATTAATCTGTGGAATCTGTGCTATCCTGTTTTTCACTCTCACCCTGTTGCTGTTTGTCCATCATCATATTTATGGCAATAAACGTAGTCTTCTATAGAGTGTAACATAGCTTTCGGTTTGGGCAAACTGCGTGCGCATCACTCTCAATCCTCAATGGTAATGTTTAGATGGATTTAGGAACTCCCCCTCGATTCTATTGGCTCTAACGGTTCAAAAGAGGTGTCAATCACCAAAATCGATCAATGGGTTTGTTGGAGTCGGGAGGCCTGTTAATTTATTCCGGCAATTACTCAGACCTACTAATTGACCTAACAGAAGCTATTGAGTCTATGTAAGTTTACTGCCAGGCTCGGATCCACCTGGATCAGCAAGGTCTCACCTCTACTAACTCCTAAAGAACCAGGTTCAATTAACTGCTGTTTCAATTCAGACGACGCAAATATAAAATCCGTATAAGCGATCCCGAAGGATTCTGGTATCAGTAATGAGGTGTGGCCCTGCCGGTGTGTGAGTGTGGCAGTTGTGCAATCTTACCTTTAAGCAGGAGAGGAGAGCGCAGATTTCTTTTAAGTTATCCCAATCCAAAAAGGTGGGATGATTTTATTTGAAGAAAATGGTCCACACTTTTACAGGTTTTTACCTTCACTCGTTACAATGTGACAATCATACAAATATATCATGCTGTGAACCTTTTCTAATATAAAACCCAATTCACAGTTTTACATTTCTTACATTAAATTCTAACTTCAACTGGCCCACTTCAGTTGTGACATTACATTCTAACTTCAACTGGCCCACTTCAGTTGTGACATTACCTTCTAACTTCAACTGGCCCACTTCAGTTGTGACATTACCTTCTAACTTCAACTGGCCCACTCAGTTGTGACATTTAAATTCTAACCTCAACTGGCCCACTCAGTTGTGACATTTAAATTCTAACCTCAACTGGCCCACTTCAGTTGTGACATTTAAATTCTAACTTCAACTGGCCCACTTCAGTTGTGACATTAATTCTAACTTCAACTGGCCCACTTCAGTTGTGACATTACATTCTAACTTCAACTGGCCCACTTCAGTTATGACATTACATTCTAACTTCAGCGGCCCACTTCAGTTATGACATTACATTCTAACTTCAACTGGCCCACTTCAGTTATGACATTACCTTCTAACTTCAACTGGCCCACTTCAGTTGTGACATTCTAACTTCAACTGGCCCACTTCAGTTGTGACATTACATTCTAACTTCAACTGGCCCACTTCAGTTATGACATTACATTCTAACTTCAACTGGCCCACTTCAGTTATGACATTACATTCTAACTTCAACTGGCCCACTTCAGTTATGACATTACATTCTAACTTCAACTGGCCCACTTCAGTTATGACATTACATTCTAACTTCAACTGGCCCACTTCAGTTATGACATTACATTCTAACTTCAACTGGCCCACTTCAGTTGTGACATTACATTCTAACTTCAACTGGCCCACTTCAGTTATGACATTACATTCTAACTTCAACTGGCCCACTTCAGTTGTGACATTACATTCTAACTTCAACTGGCCCACTTCAGTTGTGACATTACCTTCTAACTTCAACTGGCCCACCTCAGTTGTGACATTTAAATTCTAACCTCAACTGGCCCACTTCAGTTGTGACATTTAAATTCTAACCTCAACTGGCCCACTTCAGTTGTGACATTTAAATTCTAACTTCAACTGGCCCACTTCAGTTGTGACATTACATTCTAACTTCAACTGGCC
Organism: Dissostichus mawsoni; assembly: GCA_011823955.1. NCBI lineage: Eukaryota > Metazoa > Chordata > Actinopteri > Perciformes > Nototheniidae > Dissostichus > Dissostichus mawsoni. Next base: position 236,848 of record JAAKFY010000034.1, on the reverse strand, counting down.
CACTTCAGTTGTGACATTACATTCAAACTTCAACTGGCCCACTTCAGTTGTGACATTACATTCTAACTTCAACTGGCCCACTTCAGTTATGACATTACATTCTAACTTCAACTGGCCCACTTCAGTTATGACATTACATTCTAACTTCAACTGGCCCACTTCAGTTATGACATTACATTCTAACTTCAACTGGCCCACTTCAGTTATGACATTACATTCTAACTTCAACTGGCCCACTTCAGTTGTGACATTACATTCTAACTTCAACTGGCCCACTTCAGTTGTGACATTACATTCTAACTTCAACTGGCCCACTTCAGTTATGACATTACATTCTAACTTCAACTGGCCCACTTCAGTTATGACATTACATTCTAACTTCAACTGGCCCACTTCAGTTGTGACATTACATTCTAACTTCAACTGGCCCACTTCAGTTGTGACATTACATTCTACCTTCAACTGGCCCACTTCAGTTATGACATTACATTCTAACTTCAACTGGCCCACTTCAGTTATGACATTACATTCTAACTTCAACTGGCCCACTTCAGTTGTGACATTACATTCTAACTTCAACTGGCCCACTTCAGTTGTGACATTACATTCTAACTTCAACTGGCCCACTTCAGTTATGACATTACATTCTAACTTCAACTGGCCCACTTCAGTTGTGACATTACCTTCTAACTTCAACTGGCCCACTTCAGTTGTGACATTACCTTCTAACTTCAACTGGCCCACTTCAGTTGTGACATTACATTCTAACTTCAACTGGCCCACTTCAGTTGTGACATTACATTCTAACTTCAACTGGCCCACTTCAGTTGTGACATTACATTCTAACTTTAACTGGCCCACTTCAGTTGTGACATTACCTTCTAACTTCAACTGGCCCACTTCAGTTGTGACATTACCTTCTAACTTCAACTGGCCCACTTCAGTTGTGACATTACATTCTAACTTCAACTGGCCCACTTCAGTTGTGACATTACCTTCTAACTTCAACTGGCCCACTTCAGTTGTGACATTACCTTCTAACTTCAACTGGCCCACTTCAGTTGTGACATTACCTTCTAACTTCAACTGGCCCACTTCAGTTGTGACATTACCTTCTAACTTCAACTGGCCCACTTCAGTTGTGACATTAAATTCTAACTTTAACTGGCCCACTTCAGTTGTGACATTACCTTCTAACTTCAACTGGCCCACTTCAGTTGTGACATTACTTCTAACTTCAACTGGCCCACCTCAGTTGTGACATTACATTCTAACTTTAACTGGCCCACTTCAGTTGTGACATTACCTTCTAACTTCAACTGGCCCACCTCAGTTGTGACATTTAAATTCTAACCTCAACTGGCCCACTTCAGTTGTGACATTTAAATTGTACCTTTTAAATTCTTCCGACAGATTTAGAGGACTATCCTCATAAATGGTCTGTGATAAAAAACACATTCAAACTTTCATTCAACAATACATTCAAAATCAAAGTCAATTTCAGAGAACTTACCAAGGAAAACCCGCTCTGGAGCTTTCTCCCTCTCAACCAGAGCTTTCATGCTCCACACAGGGACAGAACACCAAAGACACACCTTCATACCCATATATGTGGGGAAAGGTCATGGCCTCTGGTGTGCAGGACTGGACATGTCCAGACATATTCTCCTATGGTATGGCCTAAACCCATTTTGGGGCTTCAGTACTTTTCCATTGAGTCAGGGGTCTCCTGTGCACAGCTTGCTGTGAGTGAAGACAACTGTCTCCCCTCTTTAAACAGTGACACCCATAGTGATAAACTATAATAGGCCTTAAACTCAATTTACCAATCCCCTTGTGTTTGTAAATACTGTGATTATAGAACAACATGAAATATAATGCATTTTCATTGTGGGTTATTGTTACGGCTGCCGCCTTCCTGGTCGTCGTAACTGTGTTAACCTGTGTTATATGTAAATGAGCTGTGCGGTTGCCCTGACGTCATTGGCTGCCATCTCCTGGTCCGCCCCCCCGAAGATTGTGATTGGAGCACGCCGGGCCCGACGCGCTCCAATCGCAGCGAACATCCGGCGCACACCTGCTGGAGATGACTTCAAAGCCTGTGACTGACGATCACTCTGGAGGCTCTGTTGTGGGAACAGACGCCTCTCGCTACCTGCTCTTCGTTTGTGTGTAAATCTGTTAGCAGTGGTTAACTTGTTGGTCTGTGTTTGGTAGTGTTGATATGATTAGATGTGATTAGAGTAGCTTAGCCGGTACGTTGACTGTAGTTATTTAGCTTAGCTGTGTTTTCTTACAGCCTCCTTTTCATTAGTTTGTACCACTGTGATAGTGAGGGTTATTTTGTTTGTTATGTATATTCCTTTGTATTTAAGTAGGCTCACTTATTAGAGTCCTCCCTTTGTTGGTTATCCATTTAAACCGGCGCCCTGTTGGCCTTTTTGTTTGGTCCTGGCTGCTTGTCTGCCATTTTGTTCTTTTGTTGTAAATAAACTCCCTTATAATTATACCAATTCCATACTGGTGTATGTTATTTTCCTCTACCCTAGAGGGGGACGTAACAGTTATACAAGAATATATTTGATTATTATTTGATTATATTAACTTTCGTTTTAATTATTCAACTTAATATGGAGACCTCAACAGGTTCCAGAGATATGGCAAATCCACCCAAATGACCCCAGAGGTGGGTTTTGTTTTTTCTGAACCTCTCTAAAAAGGTCAAATTTCACTTGTTTTGCATCAATCTTGATACAGGGTACTTATTGTATGTTATAGTTTGGATTCCTAAAGCTTTTAGTCTACTATCCCATCATTCAAGGGTGGCTTTCACTATAAGTAATGGGTTCTTTTTGGACGGAAACTATAATTTACAGTTTTTTACTATGTTCAATCTGAATTTACTTTAAAATAAAAACATCTATATTGATTCTGACTTTTCTACATCCAAATCACAGGTGTATCATGGCTTTGAGAAAAAAGATTATTAATTTTCCCCTTTTTAGAAGTGAAGATAAAGTCATTTGTTCTGGGCATTTTCAAGCCTGAAACCTGAGAAACATGCTTGGGGCTTAACAGGTTAAATGCTCTTCAGCAAACAACTGCAGAGCTGCAAACATTGCAAACAAACTAAGTTCTACTGTACTGTATTTGTGAATGAAGCGCCATCTCATGGTTTATCCTGTAATTGAACAATTGGGGAAATTTGGCAACGCCCTCTCAGGAAATAGCGGGAGGGCTTTAATCTCCAAGCCACTGGTAAACGCTGGGTTTTTGGTTGGAATCCGCTGGGTGGAGTCCTATCTGGAGTGCTACATCTGTATGTGATAGTCAGCAGCAAACCAAACTGCACCCGTGAATTAAAATAACCTGAGAGAGAGGAAGTGCTGGAGACATCTGGCCATTGCCAAGAATAATATTCCAAAATTGAATGTTAAAGCAGCATTTTGTTTGACCTGCCTATCTGAGTTATTGCATGGAATAAACATGACATCTCTTGAAACTAATTTTACAGTTCTCAGGCCAAAGACATTTTAATCAGGAATAAGTGAAGCTTTTTATGTCTGCACTTTTTATATTTCTGCTAGTTTCTTTTCTCTTGACCTCATCTTCACCTGCTGCAGGTCAGTCAAGGTTATGGTCTGATGCATACATCCTTTTGGTTTTCAGTTTACATTAAAGTACTTTAATATTATATCTAATGTCTTTTAGATGCTGAGGTCAGATTGGCTGGCTCTGGGTCCAATCGCTGCTCTGGAAGAGTTGAGATCTTCCACAACGGTACCTGGGGAACAGTTTGTGATGATAACTGGGATCTAGACGATGCTCAGGTGTCTGCAGACAGTTGGGCTGTGGTCCAGCAGTGAGCGCCCCTCACTCAGCCCACTATGGTCAGGGGACCGGACAAATCTGGCTTGATGATGTCGGCTGTTCAGGAGGTGAAAGTTCTGTGACTGAGTGTACCCATCCAGGATTTGGGACTCATGACTGTGGACACGGTGAGGACGCTGGTGTGTTCTGTTCAGGTGAGAAAATATGTGTTATTATCTTCTCAAAGTCAGCTTCTTTTCATCTAGCTCAAAAGTACCATGGGTATCAGAACAATTCCTTTTTCTTTTTTTTGCATTCCATCAAGTAATTCTCAAAAAAAATGTAAAGACCAAAAACTCAGAATTCACAACATGATGATATCCAACCAAATAATATTCAGCATATCAATACCAGAGATAAGATTTCATACAATCCATCAATAAAACCATGGAATTGAAAAGGAACTTCAAACAGAATATACTTTAGTTTTAGGAATAATGACGGCAAGGTAAGGCAAGACAATCAGAGCAGAACTGTAGTCAGACCCTGAAATGATCCAGAACAGACAAGCAGCACGCGGGAAAACACACAAAGACAGGAAGGGTAGAAAACTGTTTCCAAAAAAACAGGAAGCAGATGAGCCAAAAACTAGGGCCTGACATTAATAACAATAAAAAGAACATTATAAAATAACTTCCTATGTCATTATTCAAATTAAATTAAATTCAAATGTATTTACAAAGCCCAATATCAGAAATCACATTTGTCTCAGAGGCTTCACAAATCAACCAACATGAATGATGATGTAAAAACAACAAACACATCGGAGAATATAGTAACATGACAAGATAAATGTGAAAATACCAATGAATGGGTACATAACACAATGACACAAATACAGTTACAATACAATCATTACAATTCCATAGAATGAAGGGTCCATGAGGATGTTTAAACGGGAGTTTAAAACCAGTCCTAACTGTACGCTGTACCAAAGAGGAAAGTCTTCAGGCTGCTCTTAAATGTGTGGACACTCTCTGCCTCTCTAATCAACACTGGAAGAGCTCTAGCACCTGATCTTATTTAGTGGACTCTGGGAACCACCAACAGACCTGCACTCTGGGATCCACCAACAGACCTGCACTCTGGGATCTTAATGCCCTAGAGGGGCAATAGGGGATTAAAAGATCCTGCAGGTAGGATGGTGCCTGACCATTGAGCGCTTTGTATGTAAAGGTATTTTAAAATCAATCCTGGACCTAACTGGGAGCACAGCTGCTACAACAGGAGTGGTGTGGTCCATCTTCTTTGTTCCTGTTAAAACCCGTGCTGCAGCATTTTGTATTAATTGAAGGGTCTTTAATGATGAGTTGGGACAGCCTGATAAAAGGGAATTGCAATAATCCAGCCTGGAGGTGATAAAAGCATGGATGAGTATTTCTGCATTGTTATGATTTAGGATGTGCCTCATTTTTGAAATATTCCATAGATGGAATCACATTATGCAAGTGACACTGCTTCTGTCTGATGATATTGATATTAATTGCTCCTTTTTTCCACTTTATAAAATGTTTCATAGACACACAAAGGCTTTAAAAAAAAGACTAGCAAAAAGGCTGTGATAGCGATGATATATTTAGTTTTTTTGTTGTATCTTTCAGGGAGACTCCCAAAGCCCAGCATGTCCATGTATCCTGATGAGGTCACCTGGGGTCAGAGCATCAGCATCGCCTGTTCTGCACCAACTTTACCTCAACAGCTGTTTTCTAAGACAACGTTCATCTTGGAAAAGACTTCAAGTTCCTTCAGAGAGTCCAGAACTCCAGGTAGCAGCTCTGCTTCCTTCAGCATTCAGGAAGTGAACCTGGACCATGAAGGATCTTATCGGTGTCAGTATCAGATACGAGTCTCAGGACGAGACTTCAGCTCTCCCTTCAGTGACTCTGTAAGACTCTCTGTTTCTGGTAAGCGTTAAGTTATGTTTGAGCTTATTTCTACATAAAAGAAAACATAATTTCAGAGCTGTCTGCCCACAGCTGGTAAGAGTTCAGTCTGGCAAAGTGTTCTTTGCTATGCGAGGTGAAGGTGATAGAAAGTCAAAGACACTGACGATACAGAGTCTCAGAATGTTTTCACTAGGATTTGAGGATTAAGGATTAAGAGGTTTATTGTTTACCCTCCGTCCATCTTATCTGGAGTCAGGTCGTGGAGGTAGCAGTCCCAGCAGAGAGCCCCATTCCCATTCCCTGACCACACTAAGCTCAGACTGAAGCGGCCACATTTGAGATATACATCCCTGCAGATCCGTAATGTTTTCTTCTTGTTGTTCTTGTTGTTGTTTTTCTTCTTCCCCTCAGTGCCACTGCAGCAGCCCAACCTCTCCCTGACGTCGCCCAGCGGGGGGTTGTTCTGGAGCCCTGAAGGTGCAGAGGTCACCAGAGGTCACAGCTTCCTCCTCACCTGCTCCATTGCTCCTCAGTATCCTGGAGGACTCTTCTCCCTCCTCTTCTCTGGGTCCCGCCTTAACGTCAGCAGGCCGGCAGTGAACCACTCGGCCTCCTTCAGCTTCCCTGCAGCCGGACCTGAGCAGCAGGGAAACTACAGCTGTCTGTACGAGGTCACCCTGTCCTCCAGGACCTTCACCTCCACACAGGAAGCACCCATCACTGTCATCATCACATGTAAGAGGAAACTAAATCCAAAGGGACAAGTAGTACTCAGATACTAAACTTAAATAAAATGTGTAATATCACATCCTAGAAAAACTGTGTTATAAGTAAAAGTCATGCAATCTAGTTCCCTTTATACATCCATGGTCAGTGTGCTATTTAGCTAGCTAGCAAACGTTAGCTGTCTATCTAACTGGCTACCTTTCCATTGGATATTTCAGTACGCTAACAAAGCTGCATATTTGGTAAGTTTCAAAGTAATGGCAATGTGTGAATTGACCTTTTGATAACTAAAAAACAGCTAATTATTCCAACTCTTTAGGTAAATGTCCCCGGGCCAACCGGACCCCAAGACCACAGACAGTTAAAAACAAACATCAGCAGTGTGTAGGCGGATCAGATTAATAGTTAACCTGTTAAGCCAACATCTTGCAAGAAACAGCGTCTGAGGGCTACTTAACATTTAACAAACTATGAATGACACATTCATACCCACTTAACGGGAAGAAACTCAGCTAACTGACGATATGAACTAGGGATGTCCCGATCACCTTTTTTTGCTCTCGATCCGATTCCGATCATTTGATTTTGACAATCTGCCGATACCGATTTTTCCCGATCCGATCTTTGGCTATCTTCGCTGTTATTTTTTTGGCCTTTTCACTGTTCTGGGGCAGTTTCTCTTTCCTTTTAAAAGTCTCTGAAATTGTCGGTTGTTTCAGTTACCTGAGTGGCCGCTGTGTACTCGTCGTGTTGTTGTTGGTGTTTGTTTCTCAGGTGGCGTATAGATTGTCGTGTTGAACGTAGCTCTGTTCTTTCCACCACGCGGAACCTCCGCCTTGCAAACATTGCATCTGGCTGTTACACTGCCTTCGCTTTCAATTTTATAATACTTCCAAACTCCTGACATTTTCTCTGTCCCGACTCCCGAGTCACCAGCTGAACGTAGCCTCTCGTTAGCTTACTGCTACTATTAGACACTGCGCCCTGCCCACTCTGTTGCCAGATTTGAGAGAAATAAGCAACCAGGTCTATGAAAACAAGCCCAAAAGAAGCAACACATACATGATGTTGTGTAATTTTAAACCAAAACTAAGGCCTCAGGATGACTTTAAGACGTGAACATGGTCATTTTTGTTTTGTAACATTAAATAAAATAATAAAAATATTTTATATAAAAAAAAAAAATTCCCAATCCCCGATCTTTTTCTCCCGATTCCGATCTTTTGAAAATCACGTGATCGGCTCCGATCCCCGATCACGTGATCGGATCGGGACATCTCTAATATGAACCATTTTTACCGAAACAAAACACAAGTCTAACGCCGAGCCTCCGAATTAGCACTAAGCGAAAGAGTGCTAACGCACTAAGCACATAACTCACGGTAGAAATATTTTATACTTCATCGGTTCTGCACAAACTAGATATCATATGAAAGCTGAGATTCCATGGATTCCAATGGTATAAGTATCATCACTCCACGAAACTCATGGCAGCGAAGTCTAAACCAGACAACACACAACTTCACTCTACGGGGCCAAACGGCAAATACGTCTTACCTTTGCTGTTTTCTGATCAAAAGTTGTGTTCAAGGGCATTAAGACGCAGATAAACGCTGCTGAAGGTTAATCCAATGTCTCTGTGTCACTTTGAAATGATTACTGATAATCCATCATCATATTTATGGCAATAAGCCTAGTTTTCAGTTTCAGAGCGTAACGTAGCTTTCGGTTTGGGCAAACCTCTCTCTCACTCCTCAATGGTAATGTTTAGGTGGATTTAGGAACTCCCCCTGGATTCTGTTGGCTCTAATGGTTCAAAAGATACGTCAGAGATACGGCAAATACACCCAAATTACCCCAGAGGTGTTTTTTTTTCTTCTAAACTTCTCTAAAAAGGTCAAATGTCACTTGTTTTGCATCAGATACAGGGTACTTATTATATTTTATAGTTTGGATTCCTAAAGCGTTTAGTCTACTATGCCATCATTCAAGGGTGGTTATATCTCTCACAGGCTCCGCCCTCTACTGGACTCTATGGGTACTCCCCTGTATCCTATTCATGCACGCATTCCTTCACTGAGACTTCCATAGACGTAGCCGGCCCCTGGGCGGGGCTACCTGAATGCGCACGCATCCATCGCATAAGACGCGGCCTCGCCCCCTCACTGCTATCCCTTTCTCTTCAGCTAAGCAGCATACGAGTAACTGAGTGAAGAGAGACGGACAGAAAAAGCAAGAAGATTTTCTTTAGAAACAACGAACGACTATGGACTCACCTGCGGAGCGCCCGTGTCCTTCGTGTCCGGGTTCTATCGAGGGGATGATCCCCATACTCGATGTATCGAGTGTCTGGGGTCTGACCACGCGGTGGCTAACCTGCCTCCGTCAGCAGTCTGCAGCGCCTGCCGGCTATTGACTCGATCCAGCCGCCTGCACCGAGTGGCGGTGTTCGAGGGGTGCTACGTTTCGCCGGTGGAGGACCCAGAGCTCGACGTGGTGGAGGACCTCGAGCAGGGAGTGCCCTTCGTCTTCGCCATCCCAGCAGCCCGGACGGGTCCGGGCATCGGAGAGGGGGACGACGATGATGACACCTCGTCGTCCGGGATTTCCGCTGACCGCCAGGAAGGCCATCAGCAGAGGTCGCCTCGTCAGGACTTCTCTGCGGTAATGGCTATGGCGGCGGAGCGTGCAGGCTTGCCGCTTCCCCCACCAATTCCTCCGAGGCCGGTGAGCTGCCTGCGTCAGGGCTTCTACGGCCCGGGCCGTCCAGCACAGCCGGCCTTCGTTTCACCCCACCTGCCGGACATCTGGCGGTGTGTGGAGGCCACGTGGCGGCAGCCACTAAAAACGAAGGCTACGGTGGCTACTTGGGCAGGAATCCTCAGGGTGGAGGGCCACTCGGACACGGAGTGTCCAGGTGTGCCCCCGCTGGAGTTAAGCCTAGAGGCCAGCTGGGTGGGCAGAGGGGAGAAGGCCCCTGCCCCCGCTGCCGCGTGACCGAGAGATGCTTGAATATCTGGATAAGATATTCAAGCTCGGGGCGCAGATGGCGGCGGCGGCCAATAATCTGGGTGTGTTGGGAGTGTCGCTGATTTCCCCTCAGCAGGACGCTCCCGCCCCCCCGTCTGAGGACGGAAGTGATTATTCTGACCGCTGCGTGGGCCAGATGAATAATCTGGTCCACAGTATGGCTACCGCAGCCGGTCGGGTGATGGCCCTGACCACCGTGGCGTCGCGTCACGTGTGGTTAGGTTTGACCGCCCTGGCTAAAAAGGACCGGGATGATCTCCTTGGGGCCCCGCTGCCACGGGAGGGCTCTTTGGATTGATAGCCTCGGTCATTCAGCGCTTCAACCACCTGGAGGTGGAAAAGGCTCAGCTCAGCCGCATTTTGCCGCTGGCTCACCCTAAGGCCCCTCCGCAAGGGGGAGTGCTTCCGGCGGTGGTAAGGCGGAGAGAGAGGCGTCGGGTGAGAGTCCCGAAAGCGCCCTCTGCCTCCGCGGTCGGTCCTGAGGTGCCGGGTCGGTACAGACCCCGCAGGGATAGGCCGACCGAATCCGTCGGGCTCTCCTCCGGTCCGCACTCCGGTGCCACCGAAGCGGAGGGGTACCAGGTGGGGTGCTCCGTCCTCCAGGAGTTGACTGGCAGCGGGAGGAAGCGTCTCGGCAGGGAGAGGGGAATTCTCCGGCCAGGACGCGAGGGCAAATCCTGCCTCCTCCCTTTATGATATTTTATTGAAAAGTCATCTTTTGCCAATAAAAGAGATAAATTGTATTCCAGTTTGAGTGTCTCTGTTTTCCACACAGCCATGTAATGTTGTCAGTACAGTTTCCCCACTCGCTGCCCAGGTTGTAACTCCAGTAAAGGAGGCAGCTAGTGCGCATGCGCGGGTGAGAGTGATAAACCGCGCTATGCGGGTACAGGGACATTATGGCAGGTGTAACAGGGTTAGGAAACAATTAATGCCTAGTGTGAAGACTCCACTTGATGTTTTTCACTGTTTAGGGGAAAACATCATTGCGGAGCGCGCGCTCCCGAGGGAGTGCGCCATGCTGCATTCAAAGACCTCAGTAGAGAGTCGGCCCTTTCCGTGTCGACCCCCTGCGCAGCCGGGGGCAGAGTTTTCTTTTATCTGGACGACCTCATAGTTTGGCCAGCTCTAGGGAACGGGCAATGTGTTTATAGCTCAATTGGTCCTACATCTAACCAAGTTAGATTTGCGATCAATTGGAAGAAGAGCGCCCCCATGCCTCAACAACAGGTGTTGTATTTGGGAGTGGTGCTCGATGCAGGCAGGCTACGCGCCACCCTGTCAGAGAGCAGACAGGCATCCTTGCTTCGGGCAGTTTGCAGACTGCGACAGGGGGCAACAGTGACAGCTTTAACTGTTATGCAGACCCTGGGTCTCATGGCAGCGGCTCACGTTGTGGTCCCGCTGGGGTTACTGCATATGCCTGCAGAGGTGGTTCTCCAGCCTGCGTTTAGATCTCAAGAGACACAAAGCGGCTGGTGACCATCCCCCCTCGGTGGGGGGCAACCTCCGGTTCTGGGGGTCCCCGGATCTCCGGAGGGGGTCCCCGCTGGGACGGGTGATCTCCCACATCTCAGTGTTCACGGATGCATCCGGAACGGGATGGGGGGGAACCTGCCTAGGGAGAGCTGTAGGAGGGCGCTGGTCTCTAACAGAGACGCACAGCAACCTCCTAGAGCTACGGGCAGTAGTGTTAGTCCTCCAACATTTCAAACCCTTAATCAGGGAAACATGTAATGATCAGGAGCGACAACAGCACCACAGTGGCATATATCAACAGACAGGGCGGAGTCCGCTCCGCCGCTCTGTTGACCATAGCGGAGGAATTGTGGTTATGGGCTGCAGAGGTGATGTTATCTCTGAGAGCCCTCCACATTTCGGGTCTGGAAACAGGGGGGCCGACCTCATGTCGAGGGACGGACCCCTGCCAGACGAGTGGGCGCTTCACCCAGAGGTGGTGAAGCGGATCTGGGCCGGTTCGGGACAGCAGAGGTGGATCTGTTCGCCAGCCGGCGCAACACCCACTGCGCACTGTAGTTCTCCATGGCTCTGAGCGACGACCCTCCTTTGGGGGTGGAGCGTTTGCACACGAGCCATGGCCAAAGAAGCTGCTTTACGCCTTTCCACCGTTACGTTCTCATTCTCCCTCTCCTGGGGAGAGTGAGGCGGGAACGTCTGTCAGTCATCCTGGTAGCACCGGATCGTGTGGGGGCGCCGTGGTACTCAGAGATGACACAGATGAAGGTGGGCCAGCCCTGGGCGCTCCCCCAAGTTTGGGGGTCGATCTCCCAGGAGGCAGGTGCAATCGGGGCGTTTCCCACTCTGGGCCACCCCCCCAGGCTTGGCTCCTGAGGGGAGAGGCTGAGGCGGGATGGATTGTCTGATAGTGTTATTCAGTCTATCCAGCAGCTAGAGCGGGATCCACCACAGCCTGTTACAGGCCAAAGTGGCTTGGATTCCGGCGATGGTGTAAGGAGCGGAAAATAGAGCCCCTATCTTGTAAATTGGGATCTATTTTGTCGTACTTACAGTTGTTGGACAGAGGGCTCACTCATTCCACAGTGAATGCAGCAGCCATCTCGTCCTGCCATGAGGGGTTTGACGGCAGGTCAGTTTTTGCCCAACTGCTAATGTCGCGGTTTTTGCGGGGGGTCAGGAGGCTGCGCCCAGTGGTGCGCGCCTCTGCCCCGAAGTGGGACCTGCCGCTGGTGCTCGAGGCTCTGGTCACAGGACCATTTGAGCCTCTGGAGCGCTCTTCCCTGAAAGCACTGTCATAGAAGACAGCATTGCTAATTGCCTTAACGTCAGCCAAAAGAGTGTCTGAGTTAACCGCTTTATCGGTGCACCCGAGTTGTTTAAAGGGGACCTATCATGCAAAATGCACTTTGTGATGTCTTTTATACATAAATATGTGTCCCGGTGCGTCGGGGAACTCACGCAGCGTCAGAAAAATAAAACCCTCTCTCTTTTCCTCTGTACCCACATCTTTTAAAAACGGGTGAACAACGAGCGGATACAGATTTCCATCCGAACTGATGTGTCCATCCGAGGTGACGTCGGCGGACCCACAGAAAGTTGCTATCAGAAACAATGCCTTACGTCTTTGTTTACATTAGCAAGCCTCGCTAACACTCAGAGCTAACCTGTACTGGAGAGCACATGTGTTTAAAAAGCAGAAAATAAAAAAAGAACTCACCTTGTGATAAACCTGCAAGAGAAAAAGCATTTGAGCTCCATACTGTTTCAGAAATAATCCTTGACGTGGTTTAAACAGGATGGCGTTTTTATCACAACCGAATTTAACTTTATCTCCGGTAGAATTCTGATCAGGCATTAGCTCCGCCTCCTCTTTTTTATTTTTTTCAAGCTAAGGACCCAAAATGTGCGTTTCTCTATCAGGGCTCAAAAGAGGGGTTTGAGCAGTATGAGGCATGGCTACAACGGGTGATCTGTTTCACAGACATGTTTTATATAGGTATGGCCCTACAATATATTTTTCAAATATAGCATGATAGGTCCACTTTAAACATCCGGGGTGACCAAAGCGGGGCGACACTCAGACCGAACCCCTCCTTTGTGCCCAAGAGCCTAAGGAGTACGTCAGGTCGAGGGCTATCCAGTTGGGGGGTTTTAATCTCCCCCCCATAGTGGGGCGAGCGAGGCTAAATGACACCTCCTCTGCCCGGTGCGTGCGCTGGCATGTTATGTAGAGCGCACGGCTGTCCTTAGACACACAGAACAGCTGTTTGTGTGTTTCGGCGTGGGGTAACTGGAAAAGCTTTGTCCAAGAAACGCCTGGCCGGCTGGCTTTGCGAGTGCATTGCACATGCCTACGGACAGGCGGGGAGAGCCTTCCCCACGGGGGACCGTGCACACTATACACGAGCCATGGCTGTGTCAACAGCCTTATTTAATGGCGTAAGTGTGGAGGACATATGCACGGCGGCATCTTGGTCAACACCAGGTCCCTAGATTAAGTTTTATCTCTTGGACATGTCTGGCTCCTTTTCATCGTCTGTACTTGCTGGGGCAATGCAGGACTGGTGAGGAGGGAGAGGGGGGGCTGTGGGTCAGTGGGCATCTGACCCCCTCCCCGGACGTAATGTGCTTACGCTTCCCGGGCCCCCGGCCCCGGGGGACGTAACGTGCACATGGGCCCATAGGGGCTGGAGGTTTCTTTTTTTCCCCTGCATTAAGACAGGAAGAGGAAATCCTCTACGTTATGGCACACCTCCGCGGGGTAAGCGCGTCAGGGTGTGCCCGGCTGGCCGCAGCCTCTTTTTCTCTCCTTGGCTATGGCCGAGGGAGAGGTAAGGGAGGCGCAGCGGCTGCTAAACAGAAAGCCGGTCCAAAACAGGGTGATGGAGCGGTGTTCTAGCGGGACAGCAGAGCGGGTATACATCGGGCTCCGCCCCTGTACCCATAGAAGAGTCCAGTAGAGGGCGGAGCCTGTGAGAGATATAATGTTGGGTTACGTATGGTAACCCTTGTTATATAAGCACAGCGGAGCCCTCTACTTATGGAAGCACTGCTGTCCTATGCTACTCAGCTGAAGAGAAAGTAAAGGGATAGCAGGGAGGGGGCGAGGCCGCCTCTTATGCGATGGATGCGCGCGCATTCAGGTAGGCCCGCCCAGGGGCCGGCTACGTCTATGGAAGTCTCAGTGAAGGAATGCGTGCATGAATAGGATACAGGGGAGTACCCATAGAGTCCAGTAGAGGGCTCCGCTGTGCTTATATAACAAGGGTTACCATACGTAACCCAACGTTTTCACTATAAGTCATGTTTTTTTTTTGGACGGACACTATAATTTACATTTTTTTACTATGTTCAATCTGAATTTACTTTAAAATAAAAACATCTATATTGATTCTGACTTTTCTACATCCAACTCACAGGTTTATCCTTGCTTTGAGAAAAAGATTGTTAATTTACCCATTTTAGAAGGAAGAAATATTCATTTGTTCTGGGCATGTCAATCTCGAGCCTGAGACCTGAAAAACAGACTCAGGGCTTAACAGGTTAAGAACGCGGTTTGTAAATGACTGACTGTGTGTTTCTCTGGCAGTTCCTGTGATGGTGCTGGTCTCCTCACTTTGTGGGGGGGGTCTCCTTCTGGTCCTGCTGGTGCTGGGGGGGGTCTTCTTCTTCTTCCTGATCCGCAGGAGGAGACCCAGAGACCTCAACCAAACTCCAAGTATGACTATTTGATTTAACGGACAGTTTGTGTTTTTAATATATTTTATCTTTTATTTCATTCAGGTACAAACTGCTTTCAGATTCGAGTCGAACAATAAGCCACGTTCCTTTGTTCTGTTTTATTTCATTTATACACTTTGAGTTTACATTTTGAACAAAGTACATGCATGGAGTCACAAAAGAGATTCATCCAATGCTTGTGAATTAGCGCTGTGCATCAAATACATAATGAATCCTGTAAATCACAGTATTTACTTGTATTTTGGGGGGAGATAAAACAAATACATGCGTGGTGATAAAAAGATGTCTGATGAACTGGAGAGAGGAACCAGAGGGTAACTTATTATAACATGACTTCTGGATTATGGGCATGAAGTCTGACAATACACGGACCCTTAGCAACCTGGAGAGCGTTAACTTGGTTTGAAGGCGTGAAGAATTACATCTGATCTTCATGAAACATCTCCTGCCTGTGCTTCAGTGTCTGTCACAGCCATAAATGAAGAGGAAGATGAGGAAGAGAGGAGAACATCTATGTGAACGTGGATGACTTGGTCCCCCAGAAGAAACAGAAATCAGGACGAGGGGAGGAAGAGGACATCAATGTCTACGAGCAGCAAGAGGGCTGTGCTAACTTCAGAGAGGGCGAAGAGGACGGAGAGGAAAGAGAATCCAGTGACGATGAGGATGATTACGTTAACGTAGCCCCGGCACCTAGTGAGCAAGTCGTTAGTGGAGACGATGAGGATGTGTATCAGAACTTCTGAGGAGTCCAACAGAGTCTCAGTAAACACAGGGTTTATGATGGAGAAGATAAAGCCTCAGGAGAAGAGAGTAGTTGTCATTATCATGATTATATTATTTCATACACCTTACTAAACTGCACTGCTGTTTAGTAAGGTGTAGTATTGAGATTACAAGGCAGGAAACAATATCACATTCTGCTGTTTTAAATACTAATCTGTCCTCCAATTTAGCTGTGACCAAAGTCTTGAAGGGCTTACCTGTTTGATCAATGAAGGAACAATACTATCATTCTAACCCAGTTTACTGGTTCAAGATTCAAAGGCTTTACTGTCATATGCACAGCAGCTACAGTGTAGAAATAACAATGAAAACCTTCAGTCCAGAGCTCCTCCAACGATGCAGCAAAGTTAGACAAGACATTAAACAATGAAACAAATTCAACAATAAAAATAGTGCAAGAATTGTGTTGCAGACAAGTGTGCAAGTAGTTCAGATGAAGTAAGCTATATAACTCTCGGGACAATACATAAATACAATAAGCCAAATAGTGCAGAGAGTGTATGACGTGACCAAATCTGTGATTGGGTATTTATGCTAGGCTAGTTTGCTTTTAGCATTAGTTTATTTGGTGTTCATTTATCCGCCATTATGTTTCGAATCTAAATATTGGATTGTTCTTCTTAGTAAGATCTCATTTTCATTACAATGGTGGTCTTACCTTGACTTGAAGATGAAGTCCATGCTATCCTTCTGGACAACAATCTCTATTACTTTTTTGTAAAAGTCCTCCTTATCTTCTGTAGTTTCAAAAGTCTAGCTTGTTGTTTGCGTCCACCGTCTCTGCGTAGAATAACAGCAGCAACAAGAACCTGTGGGCTCACGTGCGCCCCCTGCAGTGCGGCAGAGGTTATGGCTGCCTCCCCTGGTGCTTTTTCAGTTCCGTTGTATGATGAGACCAGCGAGCCTAAATATCATATATACGTGAAATAAGTTATTTAGAGACTATGGATGGCGAGGATAAATGTAATAAAGGGATCTACAAACATTACATGTGTGACCTACAGTGAGATGGTAACAGCCATGCGCTTAGTGCCATCTGAGGTGAGGCAGAGCTGATCTGTGCCTCACGTCACCCCACAGGAACTGGCTGGAGCGCAGGCACAAAATAAGTGCCCGCGCTAAATTAGTGCCCGCGCTTCAGCCAGTTCCTGTGGGGTGACGTGAGGCAGAGCTCGTCCCTGCCTCAATCCTCATCGCTCCCTTGTGGCCTAGTTGTAGCAGAGCTCGGCAAATTTGCCGATTTTTACGATAAAAAGCGATTGGAATCATACAGAAATCATATTTACAACACAGATCAGTGGAGACATTTTATTATTATTTTTTTCTTTAGTTTTTTTCCCGTTACATTGGAGTATGACAGGTGAGGCTGTCATCCCCTGCCTCCCCTGACTGCACGTTGCTGGTAATAACCGCTACGCTGCTAAGCTAGGCAAATTAGCTTTAAGCAAAACTATTTAATGCATGTTCTTTAGTCTTCAGATTTAGGTGTCGTCTTATTCACGTGATATTACAAACTCAGTTACTAAGGTCATGGAGCATCAAGAGCTCGATAGTTAACAACAAACTTAAGCTTAATGTCTCCCTTTTTCCTCTTTATGAGAAGTTTTAATGCCTAAATTACACATTTTAATGAAACTATAATTGGTGGTAATGTACAACGTCATGTCGGTCTGACTTGTTCATTTGGTTACCGTCTAATGTGTTGTTAATCTTTCCCTCTATGTTTAATTGAAGTGTTTTCTGTCGAATATACATGTCTTTTATTATATTTTATTAAAACACATTTCTAACTTTAGTGTCCTTTTTCATCTTTTTGCACATGCACACATTTACAGATATGACCTGAGGAGGTTAAATAACCCCTCCAGAGGAACACAGGGATTTTAGCCTCTGCAGACCATTTACGTGCACTATAGGAGAGGGAACACCACAGAAGAAGAATAGGGCCTCTTTTAACCCATCACCTTTTCCCAGGTTAAGGAGAAGTGGTTAGGAAAGGACGGAGGAGATGATTTATTGAATGTTGGCCCAAAGCCTTCCTCTCTCCTCATTGGCTGCTGGCTCCATCTGCTGGTCACCAAGGTGAATTACAGACTGTTTACAGTAATAACCCCTGGACTATTACAAATATATTTTTCTGAAAATCAAACTTTATTCAATTTCAACAGTTCATACAAACAGCAAAAAATTATAAAATGATTATTATCTTCATTTAGTAATGGTAAACGTTACTCTTCAACGACAGTCTCTCGGTGTGTGTGTGTGTGTGTGTGTGTGTGTGTGTGTGTCTGTGTGTGTGTGTGTGTGTGTGTGTGTCTGTGAGTGTGCATCAGTGTGTGTGCATCAGTGAGTGTGTGTGTGTGTGTGTATGTGTGTGTGTATGTTCGTCAGTGTGTGTGTGTGTTAAGTGGTGTGCATCAGTGTGTGTGTGTGTGTGTGTGCATCAGTGTGTGTGCATCAGTGTTTCTCCTCGCTCTTCTCCTTGCTGACGGGAAACTCCAGCGACGACCTGAAGCGGCCGGGCACTTCCTGTTGTTCCGCCTCACCGCTGATTGGCTGCTGGGCAGAGGGGGCGTGGATCCGCAGCTGTCCGTCACCCATCAGCTCACAGGAGAGGCGGCTGATGTCCAGGTGAGCCGGCAGGTCGATCCTCTGGACGAAACCGGACTTTGCCGAGGCGGAGGAGCTGAAGGAGGCCCGGGACGAGGCGGAGCTCACGGTCTGGCTGTCCTCCGCCCCCCCCTGCTTCATGGCCACCACCGCTAAGCTCCGCCCCTCCAGTTTCACAGTGATGTCACTAGGGCGTAACCTCGAGCGTCCAGAGTCACCAGGAGGTCACTTCCTGCCGCCGGCTGAACTTCCTGTGAGGCGGCGGCCTGCAGAGAGGAGCCCTCACCGAGCCTGAAACAGAACCAGAACCGGAGTTAGAGTCTGGATCAGAGTCTGGATCAGAGTCTGGATCAGAGTCTGGATCAGAGTCTGGATCAAAACCAGAACCAGAACCTGCTCAAGACTCTACTGCTGTCTGAGGACGTGGAGGAATAACTACTCTACTACTAGTTCTCTGATATTTTACTTGAGTTAGAGTCTTACTTATCCTTATCTCCTGCTGATGTTCAGGTGTATATCAGTATGTAGTGTCTCTCCTTTAAAGAGTCCTCTCCTGCTGATGTTCAGGTGTATATCAGTATGTAGTGTCTCTCCTTTAAAGAGTCCTCTCCTGCTGATGTTCAGGTGTATATCAGTATGTAGTGTCTCTACTTTAAAGAGTCCTCTCCTGCTGATGTTCAGGTGTATATCAGTATGTAGTGTCTCTACTTTAAAGAGTCCTCTCCTGCTGATGTTCAGGTGTATATCAGTATGTAGTGTCTCTACTTTAAAGAGTCCTCTCCTGCTGATGTTCAGGTGTATATCAGTATGTAGTGTCTCTACTTTAAAGAGTCCTCTCCTGCTGATGTTCAGGTGTATATCAGTATGTAGTGTCTCTACTTTAAAGAGTCCTCTCCTGCTGATGTTCAGGTGTATATCAGTATGTAGTGTCTCTACTTTAAAGAGTCCTCTCCTGCTGATGTTCAGGTGTATATCAGTATGTAGTGTCTCTACTTTAAAGAGTCCTCTCCTGCTGATGTTCAGGTGTATATCAGTATGTAGTGTCTCTACTTTAAAGAGTCCTCTCCTGCTGATGTTCAGGTGTATATCAGTATGTAGTGTCTCTACTTTAAAGAGTCCTCTCCTGCTGATGTTCAGGTGTATATCAGTATGTAGTGTCTCTACTTTAAAGAGTCCTCTCCTGCTGATGTTCAGGTGTATATCAGTATGTAGTGTCTCTACTTTAAAGAGTCCTCTCCTGCTGATGTTCAGGTGTATATCAGTATGTAGTGTCTCTACTTTAAAGAGTCCTCTCCTGCTGATGTTCAGGTGTATATCAGTATGTAGTGTCTCTACTTTAAAGAGTCCTCTCCTGCTGATGTTCAGGTGTATATCAGTATGTAGTGTCTCTACTTTAAAGAGTCCTCTCCTGCTGATGTTCAGGTGTATATCAGTATGTAGTGTCTCTACTTTAAAGAGTCCTCTCCTGCTGATGTTCAGGTGTATATCAGTATGTAGTGTCTCTACTTTAAAGAGTCCTCTCCTGCTGATGTTCAGGTGTATATCAGTATGTAGTGTCTCTACTTTAAAGAGTCCTCTCCTGCTGATGTTCAGGTGTATATCAGTATGTAGTGTCTCTACTTTAAAGAGTCCTCTCCTGCTGATGTTCAGGTGTATATCAGTATGTAGTGTCCTACTTTAAAGAGTCCTCTCCTGCTGATGTTCAGGTGTATATCAGTATGTAGTGTCTCTACTTTAAAGAGTCCTCTCCTGCTGATGTTCAGGTGTATATCAGTATGTAGTGTCTCTACTTTAAAGAGTCCTCTCCTGCTGATGTTCAGGTGTATATCAGTATGTAGTGTCTCTACTTTAAAGAGTCTCTCCTGCTGATGTTCAGGTGTATATCAGTATGTAGTGTCTCTACTTTAAAGAGTCCTCTCCTGCTGATGTTCAGGTGTATATCAGTATGTAGTGTCTCTCTACTTTAAAGAGTCCTCTCCTGCTGATGTTCAGGTGTATCAGTATGTAGTGTCTCTACTTTAAAGAGTCCTCTCCTGCTGATGTTCAGGTGTATATCAGTATGTAGTGTCTCTACTTTAAAGAGTCCTCTCCTGCTGATGTTCAGGTGTATATCAGTATGTAGTGTCTCTACTTTAAAGAGTCCTCTCCTGCTGATGTTCAGGTGTATATCAGTATGTAGTGTCTCTATTTAAAGAGTCCTCTCCTGCTGATGTTCAGGTGTATATCAGTATGTAGTGTCTCTACTTTAAAGAGTCCTCTCCTGCTGATGTTCAGGTGTATATCAGTATGTAGTGTCTCTACTTTAAAGAGTCCTCTCCTGCTGATGTTCAGGTGTATATCAGTATGTAGTGTCTCTACTTTAAAGAGTCCTCTCCTGCTGATGTTCAGGTGTATATCAGTATGTAGTGTCTCTACTTTAAAGAGTCCTCTCCTGCTGATGTTCAGGTGTATATCAGTATGTAGTGTCTCTACTTTAAAGAGTCCTCTCCTGCTGATGTTCAGGTGTATATCAGTATGTAGTGTCTCTACTTTAAAGAGTCCTCTCCTGCTGATGTTCAGGTGTATATCAGTATGTAGTGTCTCAACTTTAAAGAGTCCTCACACCATGATTTACACCATGTTCAACCAAAAGAAGGATGCAACTAATGATGTGATGGTGCGACCAACTGAGACGTGTTGGTTTGAAGCCTGTAACTGAGGCCCACATGTTCTGTTCGTACCAAAGTGAGGGAAACGAGATAAAACTGGTTCATTTGAGCAGGGGATGAATGTGAAACACCGGAAAACCTCCCATGATTGGCTCAAACTGTGATGCTTCATTGTCAAATGTCTCATTTCTACTTTTATTGTATGTTGAGACATCTATGGCTCTCATTTTCTGTTATTTGGTTACCAGTGTTAGTATTGAAGTTAATCCGGCAGCTAGGATTGTAGGATCGGCTATTTAACATGTCCGTAAAAAACATTCCCCTCCCTCTCTTGATCATATAAAGACTGTTTCAAAGATCTCTTTATCTCATGTCCTGTACATACCTGGCCATAGTGGAGGAAATGAGGGGGAACTGGTTGAAATTGAGCATGTGGGGCCCGTCGTGCAGCTCCTTCAGGAGGCTGTCGGCCATCTTGGTCCTCTGGTTGAAGAAGTCCTGCTGCAGGGAGGAGGACAGCGGCGCCGCACGCATGGGCCACAGCAGCCTGTCCGAGCTGAAGAAAGGGTCGTCGCCAAAAAGGCTGTTCAGAGATGCATTCTGGGACATCATGGCGGCGGCGGAGGGCAGTTTCTGACTTAAAAAACCTAAAAATGTGACTAAAGATCTCCTTAGGCTCCAGTGAAGAGGTTTTGCTTGTTGTTGGTAGTTTGAGACATCACACAGGACTCCTCTGCTTTTTATACCCCCCAGCTGTCCTGCCCCCCCCTCCCCCCACACTGGGCTATTTACGCCCCATTAGCTCACAGCTGCTGTTAGCAGTGGGTCAGGAATGCCCCGTGCTAAACTCAGCTCATGGTCACATCCTGTTTATG
The DNA here is from genome assembly GCA_011823955.1 of Dissostichus mawsoni. Taxonomy (NCBI): domain Eukaryota; kingdom Metazoa; phylum Chordata; class Actinopteri; order Perciformes; family Nototheniidae; genus Dissostichus; species Dissostichus mawsoni. Next base: position 215,197 of record JAAKFY010000034.1, on the reverse strand, counting down.
TTTGTGAGCACATGGCCGTGTTCACACTGGGGTTTATTTCCTTATACGCGATGCAGATACAGATGTTACCGTGTGTAAGAGGGTGGACATCCAAAGATAAAGATGAGCTAGTGATCTGTTTCTGGGGTGATAGTGAAAGTAAAAGGAAGAAAAATAACCGTTCTCGGCACTTTGTTAAAATGTGGCTCTGCATTTGAATGGATATGAACTATTTATTGTTTTGAGGCTATAAAAGGACACTTTAATTTGACTTCTGGGTTTGTTTCTAGACTCTGACTATTTCAGAATCGCCTCCATTGGACTCCTTTGTTTACGTCCAGTGACATCACTAAGGAACACTCACGCTCCTATTGGCTAGCGCTCCAACACATTGTACGTGATCTCTAAGCAGGTTGACCAATCACAACAGAGTCGACCAGCTAGCCAATCAGAGCAGACTGGGCTCTGGTTTCAGACAGAGGGTGAAAAGAGGTGCTGCAGCTTTTTGAACATTAAAGCATGGAGACATGTCACATGAGAGCTGGTATTTGATTGGATAAAAACACATTCATTGATATTAACTTCTCCTTGATAAGAAGCTACTGTTCAATGGACATTCAGCAACTTAAAGGTGTTAAAATCAATGAGCGTTAGGGTTATCAGAACAGATTTAAACTGACCACCAGGACCCAGACGTCAGCAGCTGTTCAGAACAAAGTGCGTCTTGTCTCGAGTTACAGGGATGAGCTCAGAGAGACATTTCTGTCTGTCTAAGAGTGAGTGTGTGAGTGTGTGTGTATGTGAGTGTGTGTGTGAAGCCAGCGTTCTTACATTACAAGGAGTGTGTGTCATATCTATTTGTGGCTCTCTAGGTGTAATACTTTAAAACTGCCGTCCCATCATTGGCTCTGAAAACAGCTGCTTCACGTGACGTTTCCCAACTCAGTCTGTTATTTAGATATTGAAACATCTATCATATTCTGGTATTATGTGAACAGAGTTAGTGTTGATACCTTTAATGTCATCTCTAGGGTCAGTTTAATGTCAAGATGTTTTTGATCGACCACATTAGGTATAAGATGGTTTGGTTATTTCTACCGTTGACTCATTTAAAAGAACACGAGTCGCAGAATGGAGGGTTTTTTAAATGGGAAAAAAACCTGAAGTTTGGTAAAGTTGGAAAGGTACCGAGGTTTAATTCCATTGTTTCTAAAGGACATATTAAAAAACCTGACTCCAGATGGTAGCCGTGGTGTTTTCGGAACAGTTGTAAACAATTGGGCTTCTTGTGATGAGTTTCAACAAATGTTTTAACAATATCTCCTCTGACAAGTCCTTGCTCCTGTGTCAAAGTGAACAATAGTTCAAATGTAATGAAATAAATGTTTCATTGTAACAGACATGTAATTAAAGGGCCCATGTCATGCTGTTCTGGTTATTACCCGTCCCCTTGTGTGTTATGAAGGTTTTCTGCTTGTAAACGGTCCGCAGAGTCACAAACCCTCAAAGTACACCCTGTAGCGAGTAAAACTCTAACACAGAAAAGACCTTCCCAAACGCCGCGTTGGAGATTTCTCTTTTTCCATTGTTTGCTTCCTGGGTTCTGTGACATGTTTACACCCAAAACAACAACAAATGACCAGATTGGCCCAAATGGACCAATCCGCAGAGCACCTCACACACCAGGATCCCTTGGCTAACTAACAGGGAGTCCCATTGACTTGCATAGAGCTCCCGGAATGCTGGTAATAGACGAGTTGGGATCGCGGAGAAATACTCTCCGCAGACCCATTCTCACAGCGTTATAAACCTTTTTCTTCCTCAATATCAAGCCACATTTATTGTTTTTACTTCGGCTGTGAGTGTGTGTGTGCTCAGGATGAGTTTAGCTTGTTCTCGCTGTATCGCCGACCCGGAAACCTGTCCGCTCCTCGCAGCAACGAGCCTCGCAACGAGCCTCGCAACGAGCCTCGCAACGTCCCGACCAATCAGAGCACACTGGGCTCACAGGGAGGGGGGGGCAGGAGCTCCAACAAGCCGTTTAGGACAGAGAGTGAATACCTGGTGAATACACAGACTATACAGAGATGCTGTGAGAAACCAATGTGATTTTGGAAAATTGCACAATTTAAATCTATTCTAGTAGAACTCAACAATGAACTATGATCAGTAGAAATGGCCATGAGTCATGGGACCTTTAAAGGGTAAAATACCATTGGACAGATTATAAAATTCAAAGGTAGAAGCTTTTAAAGTAAGATAATGTTATAATGTAAGGTGATAGTAAGAGGTTAATGCAATAGTGTGTGTGACTTAAGGGGTAAATGGTCTTCCAACCTGAGGGTCAGGGGTTCAACTCCCAGCATGCTCTATTGTTTTGTTATTATAACTCACTTTGTGTCGCCCTAATAACCGTAGAGGCCAGTGAAATGTGACTGGAATATGTACTGGTGTGTTTGGCTGAAGGGGTAAATGGATGCCTAACAACCAGAGGGTTGATGGTTCAACTCCCAGCATGGCAGAGTGAAGTGTGGTGGGCAGTGTTGGGAAAGTTCACTTCCTACATGAACTAGTTCAGTTCATAGTTCACACATTTTAAAATGAACTAGTTCAGTTCATAGTTCATAATTCAACATTTGAACTAAAGTCCATGGTTTCAAAAATGAACTAATTTATAGTTTATAGTTATTTTTTCAATACGTTGCTGCGAGCTATTATTTGTCAAAATGATTGCCACAACCCATAGGCCTATAGAACCACAGACAGCAATCAGAATACTGGCATTTCCATAACGCTTTGCTGCCGCCCATTCAGTCCACACTAGTAGCAGCTGCAGCTTTCATCTCTACAGTATATTTTCAAAAACATGAGGAACAACGTGCTGCTTGAATGGTCTTTATTAAGTATAATAATCTAAATATACTTAAAGTACCAAAAGTGAAAGTAGTCATTGTGCAAACATATAACATATAAACATGTGCCGACATAACTCTGTACTAACACAACACGAGGTAGGAACCAGGCTGAGGTATGAAACTAAGGTTGTACCTCAAAGTTCAATATTCAAAGTGCAAAACATTTAAACATTAATTCTCTTTTCATTAAGTCAGTCGCATTCTTTTTTTTTCCTGACTTGTTTGCCCAAAGAACAAAAAGTTCTATAACTTGGGTGCAATATTCAGCCCAAATGAACGAGGTAAAAAAGGTAAAAAAATTAGGTAAAAAAACCCCAATAACTTAAAGAGTCAGTCAGAGCCCAAGGCCCATGGACAGTACTGCTATTACTTTCTGTCCAGTGTGAGTGAAAATACTGAGTGAAGATCTGTCACCACTGGTTACAGTTCAAATAAATAAGTCAGTACTGACTTTAACGTAAAACTCTTTTAAATGCTCATACGCCGACGCCGTAGAGTCTGACTCTGAGCGAGTGCTGCTGCAGCTGCTCTCGGCTTCGTCCATACTAATTCATTCAATGCTCGCCGGTTCCACATTGTTTGTTGTGAGGAGTCTGATGACGTACATTTTAGTGCGACAGCCAGGGGTGACAGGCGCGTACGCGTCACAGGCAGCTTGCTGTTGCCAGATTGGGTGGTTTTCCGCATTATTTTGAAGCCTGTTTACGGTGTGTTTTAACTGGGTTTTCGGCTGAAAGGCATATGAAATCTGGCACACTTTTGAACGCCGTTATAATACAGTGCTGAGAATGAACGCACTTTTGAACGCCGTTATACAGCGCTGAGAATGAACGCGTTCTCAATTACGTTCATCTAGCGGAAATACAGTACGTTCAGTTCACGTTCGCCCAAAATATGAACGCGTTCATGAACGATCGTTCATTGAACGCGTTCAGGTACATCACTGGTGGTGGGAGGCAAGATGGCATGTGCGGGTGAGATGGAGAACATCGTGTGAGTTGGAAGGGCGGTCAAGACAAGTACAGAGCAGGGTTTCCGCTAGCCGGTAATTACCGGTTTTTAGCTGGTAACATTTATTAAAAACCGGTAAATTCAAAACCTGCCGGTCAAAATGTCCGGTAATAATTAGGGATGCTCCGATCGATTGGCCGCCGATCATTAGCGGCCGATATTCACTCTTAATAGTTTGATCGGTGCTCTCTATAAAGGCCGACCAGGAGAGCCGGATCTGATCGATATGGACAGAGCGCGGGAAGGTAATTTGGGTGGGGTGCTGAGGTGCTGTCCGATGTGCTAATTACGCACCAACGGGGGGGGGGCAAAACCACACACACACAGCATAACAATGGACTCCAGTGAACACTATTACAGGCACAGAGCACGCACAAATGCACTAGCACACACACTACAAAGATGTAAAATATTATTTTACCAACAATGTGGAATTTATTGGCTACATATTACCAGTGGCGGCTCCAGAGTATTTTTGTTGGGTAATCTATGGTAGGGCTAACCCATACAGTGGTGGGGCTCAAGTCAGTATTTGCAATGTAATTACATACACGCTATATCGCCCCCATTGACAGTGAAACGCCACGCGTGAGGTTTAGATTATTTCCCTGTCTCAATCCAAATTGAACTGTATGAAATAAAAAGGCACATTTGTCTTGTAGTAAATAAAAAGGGCGACCTGGAGCCAATCCTGCAATTTCCCCACAGGTGAAAGAGTTGACATGCTGAAAACCCAACCCCTGCAGGGGGGTCTGGGGGGATTCTCCCCCAGGAGATTTTTTGAAATACTAACATAAAATACACATTCTGGTACTCTCTTGAGAAGAAAAATAAATAAATCTATTACTACACATTTAAAAAAATGAATGCCATTTTTGTTTTTTGTTACTTTGTTCTGAAAGCTGAACCTGCTGCTCCTCACAGAGAGAAGAGGGAAGAGGCTGTGTGAATTACTTTACATTGTGGATAAGGGTGGATAGCCCCCATTGTTCTGTGTGTCAAAATGAAAGACAGCCCACACACCTATCAATCATCAAACCGTGGGGTCTTATTTCATTACGTGTTGATTTCTATCAACACGTAATGTTGTATCGATGTATATAGAGATGTACTACCGCAAAAGTATTCTCCGTCGGGGCTTCCTGCAACAACACCACGCCGTTATCGTGATTCTGATTGGCCAGAAGACATTATCAAAGATGTTTTATTGAGAAGACGATCACTACGTGACAAAAGTTTTCAAAACCGTTTCTAGTCTTCGGTATTTCCAGACAAGTGGCTACTGAAATCAATCTTACTAACTGCTGTCTGTGCAATTTACTCCGCGCGAGTTGGCGGACTTTATTTTGCTTACTTTAACATCATTTTTCATGGTGGGGCTAAGCCATTTCTTGGTATGGCTGTAGCCTACCCCAGCCATACCCTGGCGCCGCCACTGCATATTACACAGATTATGCACGGCTGCAGCAGCAATAACCATAAAATAATAATTAAAATACCACAAACATGATATTGACCAGTATACAGATTATGCACATGATTTTGCAGATTTAGCGTTTTTAGAGAGAAAAAATTCCGAGATACGTTTTTGCGCCATGTCAGTTACTTGCGTCACGTTAAAAGTAGCCGACTAAAAACTAACAAAAAACTTTTTTTCCACATCTTTTTTATTTTTCTTCCCTGAAGCAAAATTATTTATTATATAGTTTTAAATTATCATTTGAATAATAACATATAATATAAAATATAATCTCAGGCACAATGAAATTAAATACATATATATAAAATAAAATAAAATAAATTTCCTGACAGGGGAGCTCCGCACCGCCTGCCTGCCGCTAGGGGGTGCTGCAGCGCCCTCAGCACCCCCCTTCCCGCGCCCTTGGATATGGACATAAACGCGAGTGAAGTATAACCGCACGCGAGAGAGAGAGATCAGATCAGCTGCTGAGTCTGACGGAGGCACGCAGCTCTGCATGATCACCTGAAGCCCCGCCCACTGTTTAGCGAGCTGCATGAGAAACAGACGGAGAGAGAGAGAGAGAGAGAGAGAGAGAGAGAGAGAGAGAGAGAGAGAGAGAGAGAGAGAGAGAGAGAGAGAGGATCAGTTTCTCCCGTGTTATTATCCAAAGTTAATGTAAACTTTTGAATAATGTACTTCATCTACTACACGTAGTTTGTTTGAATGTAATAATTATGTTGTTTGTTGTTGTTTGTTGTTTGTTGTTGTTTTTTGTGGAATCATTTATTGAAAAGAATCTGAACTTTTCGATCTGTTACGATCATAAACTGAAGCAATATAAAAAGAGCCCCATTAACTGAGTTTTAAATATCAGCATATCCGGTCATAGTCCGGTGATTACTGCTAACGGAGACTCTGCTACACAATCATTATTATTATTATTATTATTATTATTATCATTATTATTATTATTGAAACCTAACCGGTAAGTTTCAAATTTGTCCGGTAAAATAAATTCTTTCCGGACATTTGACCGGCAAGAAAAAATCCTAGCGGAAATCCTGGTACAGAGTACACCTCCGGGCTGGCCAGCCTGAGGGAGACGCCCCCAACACCTCCGAGGGACCGCCCCCCGTGACATGAAAACAAATTGAACCAAAACAGTTTAAATAATCAATTGTAATTAGAATAATCTAATAATTAAATTGTTAAATTATATAATATACAATCATAATAATAACTTGAAAAAAAAAATCTAAAGTTATTTAATATGAAAAAGAAATGTAGGCGGCCCCCCATCCGCACCTCTGCACAAACAAATGTGGTGACAGTAATACAAATATATATTCAAAAATAAATGGGTAACAATAGAAATATACTTAAAACAAATGTATAAATAATATTAAATAAAAACATTAAATTAAAAAAATCCTAGTAAAATAAAACACACATAAAGTATTTATTTCTATTTTAATACAATAAATAAATAAAAAGGAATAATAATTGAGATAAATACATAAAAAGTAACATAATAGGTGTGGGTCCGCCTGGGTAAAATAATGGTGAAAATCCCTCTACCTTAACTATACCTTGTATGACAGGTGAACCAATGACAGGTGCTGGGTCACAATCCCACTACTTCTGCTCTTATATTAGCTATAAGAGCGTCCCAATACGAATACTGGACACTGCGCTCTTGATGGAAGTGTTCATTTTGGCAGCTATTTTTGATTTAGTCACATTTCAGTCCTTTTTATCCTTCATAGTTTTAGTCGATGGAAACTCAAAACGTTTTAGTCCAGGTTTAGTCGATGAAAATCATTACATTTGAGTCAACTTTTAGTCAAAATGTGTCCTCTCTTTAAACTAATTCAGTTAGGCAAATACAGGAATCTGAAATTGGAATCAAGGTGACAGCATCAAGTGTTGAAATTCGTAAAGCAACATTTCACTCTCCTGTTAAGCCCCACCCCCCCGGTACCGGGGGAAAAACGCGTCATCTGCAGGAAACGCGTCTGAGGGCATCTTAATATTTAATAAACTATGAATGTTTTATATCCATGTAACGGGAAGAAACTCAGCTAACTGATCTTTTCTTTTTAAAAAAAAAAAAAACCCCACAATGCTAACGCTCAGCCTCTGAATTAGCAACGAGCGAAAAATGCTAACGCATTACTGCACAGAAACTCACTCATAACCAGAGATGGGGTCGTTACTAAAAAAAAAGATATATATTACATATTACATATTACTTTAAAAAAAAGTAATATATTACATATTACTTTAAAAAAAAGTAATATATTACACTTCGTTACTCTCTACATAAAGTAACTCGTTACTTTACTCGTTACTTTACTCGCAGGCCCGCCCCTCCCTGCAGGCAGATCACGCAGACTGCGGCGCACCTACGGTGTAAGCGCGCCACAGTTTTGCCTCTGCGAGACTCCACTTGCACCCCCAATTACTATTGCAATAAGGAAGACATAACACAAGTCTTTCTTTTGATATGCTCTTTAATAAAATAGGCTGCCAGCTCTACCACAACAAGCTAACAGTCGATGGTGATTCCACTGTGCAAATGGGCAACATGTCCTCTACTATGAAGGATGCTACAAGCCTGTCCATCTCTGCTTTGGTTACCGGTCCTCCAAATTCAAATTTTTGAGTCGGCGGCGGCGCACTCACAACATCCTCACTCTGGGTTCGGGGGTCCTTAGCTATTAGCTTCACCTTAGCATGTGTTCTTTGCAGGTGCTTGTTGAGGTTTGACGTGGTGTTTACAGCAGTGGATAACAGCTGCTGGCCTGGACACAGTTTGCACCTCACCGTCACATTCCTGTCTATTCTTCGGACGAACTCAAAATAATGGGCAGACCTCCACCCCGAAAGTTATCGCTGACTCAGCCATGTTTATGCAGCACTGCACGTGGAGATGTGGACGCGCAAGTCGCGCAGATTACGTACATATAAACGGCGGAAACCCCTCTTGTCTGTCAGTGTGATTATGACTGATTTTATAAAAGTAACGAAGTAACGCGTGTCGGGGCAATGTTAGTAACTGTAGTGTGATTACTGAATTATAAAAGTAACGCGTTACACTACTCCATTACCGACAAAAGTAATATTATTACAGTAACACCCAACTCTGCTCATAACACCCTTATTACTTATTGTAGCTGCACATCCAACCCATCGACTAGCATCGTGAGATGACACAGAATCGATCGGTACCTACATTATCACTCCATGATAAGAACTCGCGACTTTATAAACAAAAACAGACATCAAAACATGTGGCGCTAGGTAGCTAAAAACGCTAACATGGCTTACCTGTGTCGTTGTCTTATCAAAGTGGTCTTCAAGGCATTAAACGATAAAAACGCTGCTGAAGGTTAATCCGTAGGTTAATCCGATGTGTCTGTGTCCCTTTGAAATGATTTCTGATAATCCATAAGCAATAAACCTGCTTTTCCATTTTCAGATGTCAGAGCGAGAGATATGTTCACTCTCATGCAAAACTGCGTGCGCATAGCTTTCATTTCTCAATGGTAACGTTGGTGTGTATGTGGAAACTCCCCTTCGATTCTATTGGCTCTAACGGTCAGAAAGAGATGTCAATCACCAAAATCGACCAATGGGTTCCAGAGAAACGGTAAAAAAGGCCATTTCCACCCAGATCACCTCAGAGGTGGAGTTGTTTTTGCTAAACCTCTCTAAAAAGGTCAAATGTCACTTGTTTTGCATCAATCTTGATACAGGGTACTTATTATATGATATACTTTGGATTCCTAAAGCTTTTAGTCTGCCTTACCATCATCCAAGGGTAGTTTTCACTATAAGTAAAATATTTGGACGGACACTATAATTTACAGTGTTTTACTATGTTCAATCTGAATTTTCTTTAAAATAAAAAACATCTATATTGATTCTGACTTTTCTACATCCAAGTCACAGGTTTATCATTACTTTGAGAAAAAAGATTATTAATTTAACCCTTTTAGAAGTGTAGTTATGGTCATTTGTTCTGGGAATGTCATTTTCGAGCCTGAGACCTGAAAAACAGGCTCAGTGCTTAACAGGTTAACACTTGTGTAATATCTAGGGATGGGTATCGTTAAGGTTTTTTAACGGTACTACTACTCTTAAAAATCTGCTACTTACGATAAATGCAGGGAGATCGCTCTTCTGGAGTGCAGAGAGCGGAAATAATGATATTGCAAGTTAGAGACGTAAGATGCATTTGACAGACAAGACGGACAATTGGGGGAAAATATCGTGCATTTTGAATGTCCGATAGTCCTCCATTAACACCTTAGTCCCGTCTCGTCTCGTCAACGAAAACTAAATATACCTTTCATCATAGTTTTTATTATTAAGAATCGATTTTTAGCTCGTCATCGTCTCGTCTTAGTCGTGTAAAAAAGGTCGTTGACAAACATTTTTCGTCGTAGTTTTCTAAATGAACACTGCTTAATGGTCAATACGTGGAGAGTATAACGCTGGGTAATACGGGAACACAGCACTACACACATACAAGTGTGCCTTTTGACTATTTATTACCAATTCCTCTATACTGGTGTTGAAAAGAAGACACCGTTATTTTTATTTGGTAAATCGTCTGTACGGTCTGTTATGATTTTCTACCACCAATGATAACGTTGCTAGCTAACCACAGACAGCTTGGTGACAGTCAGTAAGACACACAGTTAGTTTAACCTTTAGTTCCTCTGATGCCATTTTATGATTTGTGCTTTTATTTGATTTGATGATTTGACCGGTCCATGTTATTTAGAAATTCACACTCTGAGTGACGTAAGATTAAGGCAAGAGGGTCCCTTTAAGTGATCTGGAGGACTGCTGCACAAATACAGAAGTGTGTCAGTGAAGAGGGGGATGCAGGAGACAGAAATAGAAACGGGATTCAACATGGCGGCCGGGTTATTTTACATTATCCAGCACTTTATTTATGGTGTCTGAGATCTCCTTAGGTCATATCTGTAAATGTGAGCATGAGAGAAGAAAGGCAAGGACACTAAAGTTAGACGTCTTTTTTAATGAAATATAATTAAGGACAGGAACACTTCAATTGAACATTTTGCAATTTAAAGGTTTTAAAGGTTTTAAAGGTCACATTATTTTAGGAATGAGTCAGACCCGACATGACGTTGCACATTACCATCAATTATAGTTTCATTAAAATGTGTAATTTAGGCATTAAAACTTCTCATAAAGAGGAAAAAAGGGAGAGATTAAGCTTAAGTTTGTTGTTAACTATCGAGCTCTTGGTGCTCCATGACCTTAGTAACTGAGTTTGTAATATCACGTGAATAAGACGACACCTAAATCTGAAGACTAAAGAAACATGCATTAACTAGTTCATCTAAAAGCTAATAAGTCTAGCTTAGCAGCGTAGCGGTTATTAGCATCTCGGATTCCACTCTCTATCGGGACGTTTCTATCCAACTGATCTTTAGAAACCTGAGTAGAGATGCAGAACATTCAGATTTGGAACATAATGGCGGATAAATGAACACCAAATAAACGAATGCTAAAAGCAAACTAGCCTAGCTTAGTAGCATAAATACCCTGTCACAGATTTCAAGAGATTTCATGAGGTCGAGTTTAAGTTCATCACATTTTGAAATGTATTTTTACTTTATTCAACCAGCTCAAGAACACTGAAGAAGAAATCTAAATCTAAATCTGTTGAATAATCAGCATTCCTCTTCGTCCTCTTTGCCCTTTCTGAAGTTAGCACAGCTCTCTTTCTGCTCGTAGACATTGATGTCCTCTTCCTCTCCTCGTCCTGATTTCTTATCCTGTTTTTGTTTCGTCTCCATTGTTGACAGTTCTGCTGTTTATGTGGCCGTGACAGACCTGACCTTTACCTCACCTACCTCTATTAAGCTTACCATTGATCAAACAATGCTAAATTGGCTGTAAATGGAAAGGATGTATGTTTCCGTAATGTCTTTTCAGACGTGTGAAACCAGACGTGTGAAACTAGAAGAACATCCTGAACTTTTGACCTATGCGCACTACGCATTCTAGAAGGTGCAATAAAAGCATAAACGTTCCAACCACAATTCTAAGAAGGCGTTTGTGGTTTTTGACACCTTCACAATGGTTAAAACGGTTGAGGACAATAATGAAGCACAGGATGCAGACGGACTACGTAAAGATTTGAACCTGGGCCAGCGAATCAGAGACAAGCTGTCCCTATTGTCTCTGTTAATAAATGAAGTCTCTGTTAATAAATTAAAGTATAAACTTTGCATATTTGAAATTAAATGTTAAAAGAAAAATAACTTGATTCTAAACATGACATTGACAAAGTGTTCTGCTTTCATGAAAAAGGCTCATATTCCCTCTTGTTAAAATTACATATTATTACTATAAGTCTTTATTTGTTTTATTTTAACTTTACATTTTGAATTGTTCATTAAGTGAAAGTTGAACATATGTGACCTCCTTCTCCCTCAAAGAGAGAAAAGGGGAAACCACCTGATGCAGAGAGGGAGGAGGCAAGAGACTATAAAAGATGATGTGTGAAGAGAAATGGGAGACTTTTGAGGCTTTTGAGAGCTTGAGGACTTTTGAGGCTAGATTTTGGGTCTTGGGCCTGGGCTCTTTTAGACGGCTTTTTTAGGACATTTGACTTGTGAACCTGTTGCTTTTGTATTTGACCTTGTGTCTTTGTTATTTTTTGGATTCTTGTAAATCCTCTATTTTTGTTAAAACCTTAATAAAACTGGTTTGTACTTTGTACATTTCGACCCAATTCCTGGTCTCTCTGGTGGTCTCTGAAGGTATCTGCGTGGGCTTAGAGTGAGGTAAGAACACCCTTCCTTGGAAAAGGCTGACATTAGTTGATCATTTGGATTTTAAATTGTTTAAGGGGAATAGAAACTCTGCTAAGGTTAAACTATAGTTTCACATTGGTTACTGTGGTTGAGGTGATTTTGATGAATGTTGAAATATGACATATGCTCTGCTGATGTGGTGATGTCACTACTGTGATATTAATGTTTGACTCTGGCTGTGTTTGATATTATATTTGCATTGTTTTGATTGGTATAAGGGGATCAACATTGGAGGTTAAGGATTGTGGGTCCTGAAGCTGCCCTAATTACCAGGGGGTCACCCAACAACAGAGGGTTTCTCCTCCAGGGGCAGTTTAGATACTGCTCTGGGGTTCTACCAGCCCACCAACACCTGCTACACTACACACTCCGTTTTGCTATCCTGGCGGTCGGAGACCGACGCTTTAGTGCCTGAAATAAGTGATACGACGGGCAGCGTGGTGTTAGAGGCCACGCTGTAAGCGCCCCCCCTAAGCAGATTACGTTGATCTTGCGTGTAGATTCTGGGGGGTTTAGTCCTAAAAAGATTGGACAGCCGTTTTCTGGAGCCTTATCAGCACCGGATCTCGGTATCGGAGACGGCCTAGGTATGAACGTTGGTTGTATCGAAGTAAGATTCCTTTTCACCATCAAAGTGAACATAGATGTTCTGCTTGTCCTCCTCTTTGTTGAAGTTCATGGCCCCGAGAAACACTGAAACACAGGCAGGAGATGTTTCATGAAGATCAGATGTAATTCTTCACGCCTTCAAACCAAGTTAACGCTCTCCAGGTTGCTAAGGGTCCGTGTATTGTCAGACTTCATGCCCATAATCCAGAAGTCAGTTATAATAAAGTTACCCTCTGGTTCCTCTCTCCAGTTCATCAGACATCTTTTTATCACCACGCATGTATTTGTTTTATCTCCCCCCAAAATACAAGTAAATACTGTGATTTACAGGATTCATTATGTATTTGATGCACAGCGCTAATTCACAAGCATTGGATGAATCTCTTTTGTGACTCCATGCATGTACTTTGTTCAAAATGTAAACTCAAAGTGTATAAATGAAATAAAACAGAACAAAGGAACGTGGCTTATTGTTCGACTCGAATCTGAAAGCAGTTTGTACCTGAATGAAATAAAAGATAAAGTATATTAAAAACACAAACAGTCCGTTAAATCAAATACACATACTTGGAGTTTGGTTGAGGTCTCCGGATCTCCTCCTGCGGATCAGGAAGAAGAAGAAGACCCCCCCCAGCACCAGCAGGACCAGCAGGAGACCCCCCCACAAAGTGAGGAGACCAGCACCATCACAGGAACTGCCAGAGAAACACACAGTCAGTCATTTCATTACATATCATGTATCTGACGCGTCGATCCAAAGCTACTTACGATAAGTGCAAAAACCATAAAGAATCAATCTCGGATCAACACAAGATCATACCACATTAAGTGCTGGTGGATCAGTCACAAAGCCTCAATTCAATCAACAAGTACTCTTTTTATTTTATTTAAATTCTTTATTATATCTTTTTTTATGGTTCAAAACAGATGCATTTTCAGACTCTGCATTCTCAATGATTAAACTGACCCACCTACACACCGCTACACACCGCTACACACCGCTACTGCTACACACCGCTACACACCGCTACACACCGCTACACACGCTACTGCTACACACCGCTACACACCGCTACACACCGCTACACACCGCTACTGCTACACACCGCTACACACCGCTACACACCGCTACACACCGCTACCGCTACACACCGCTACGCACCGCTACACACCGCTACACACCGCTACACACCGCTACGCACCGCTACACACCGCTACACACCGCTACCGCTACACACCGCTACACACCGCTACCGCTACACACCGCTACCGTTACACACCGCTACACACCGCTACCGCTACACACCGCTACACACCGCTACACACCGCTACCGCTACACACCGCTACACACCGCTACACACCGCTACACACCGCTACCGCTACACACCGCTACGCACCGCTACACACCGCTACACACCGCTACCGCTACACACCGCTACACACCGCTACCGCTACACACCGCTACACACCGCTACACACCGCTACCGCTACACACCGCTACACACCGCTACCGCTACACACCGCTACACACCGCTACCGCTACACACCGCTACCGCTACACACCGCTACACACCGCTACACACCGCTACCGCTACACACCGCTATGCACCGCTACACACCGCTACACACCGCTACCGCTACACACCGCTACACACCGCTACCGCTACACACCGCTACACACCGCTACACACCGCTACCGTTACACACCGCTACACACCGCTACCGCTACACACCGCTACACACCGCTACACACCGCTACCGCTACACACCGCTACACACCGCTACACACCGCTACACACCGCTACCGCTACACACCGCTACGCACCGCTACACACCGCTACACACCGCTACCGCTACACACCGCTACACACCGCTACGCTACACACCGCTACACACCGCTACACACCGCTACCGCTACACACCGCTACACACCGCTACCGCTACACCCGCTACACACCGCTACGCTACACACCGCTACCGCTACACACCGCTACACACCGCTACACACCGCTACACACCGCTACCGCGACACACCGACTGCTGATGTTTTTTTTGGGGTATTTGGTATCTGATTCCTTTGCAAATGTATTTGTATTTATTTTTTAAAGTTTTTTTTAACATCTCTTTTACAAGAGGTTCCTGCCTATAGGGCTGGGAATCACCAGGCTCCCCACGATACGATACTATCACGATACTTAAGCCACGATACGATAGTATTGCGATTCCATGATATGCTAAGTATTGCGATGCGATATATTGCGATATTGCAATTCACATGGCTCATATCGGTCGTCCCTTCCTGGTTAAAACATGTATTTGCGATATGAATAGTTGATGTAAATAATAACCCAATGTGTTCTTTGGACCTGAAAAGGAGATTGTTTACATGTCTTAACCTAACTTCCTGTTTTATATAGACATGCTTTATTTTGAAGACGACTTTGCGCTATTAGCAGGAAGTTACTGTTCCCAAAGCAAAGACGGAGAAAAAGAACGGAGATAAAGTACAGATATTAACAGAGATATCAACATTTAAATACAACGACATCAAAAGATAAAGTTTACATTTCAGTGTTAGCAAGAGGCTCAAGGTAGTGTTAACTGTAATATAAACACGTGGTTTGAGTCTTAATTCGTTTATATACTGTATTATAACTAACTATTTGAAGTTCACTTGTTTGATGGTATTCTAAAGTAATGCTCATATGGATGTAGCTTAAATATATTTGTTGTTTTGTGTCTTTCTGTAGCTCTCACGTTGTTTTTTGAGTTTTCAATAAATGAGAATCATCAGTGAAGTGTGCGACCATCTTAGAGGGATATGCTACAGTTTATATAATAAAATATCGATACTTGGCGTCCGTGTATCGATACAATATCGCCATCAAGTATCGCGATACTATGCTGTATCGATTATTTCCCCCCCACCCCTACTGCCTAGTGCTTTTGACGGTGTGTGAGGCACAAACACTAGAGCTATTCGTTTTTGTGCCTTGGACATGTCTGCCACTCTCCCGATAATATCTGAGTACTACTTGTCCCTTTGGATTTAGTTTCCTCTTACATGTGATGATGACAGTGATGGGTGCTTCCTGTGTGGAGGTGAAGGTCCTGGAGGACAGGTGACCTCGTACAGACAGCTGTAGTTTCCCTGCTGCTCAGGTCCGGCTGCAGGGAAGCTGAAGGAGGCCGAGTGGTTCACTGCCGGCCTGCTGACGTTAAGACGGGACCCAGAGAAGAGGAGGGAGAAGAGTCCTCCAGGATACTGAGGAGCGATGGAGCAGGTGAGGAGGAAGCTTTGACCTCTGGTGACCTCTGCACCTTCAGGGCTCCAGAACAACCCCCCGCTGGGCGATGTCACAGAGATGTTGGGCTGCAGCAGCGGCACTGAGGGGAAGAAGAAAAACAACAACAAGAAAAACAACAAGAAGAAAACATTACTGAGGGATGTATATTGCAAATGTGGCCGCTTCAGTCTGAGCTTAGTGTGGTCAGGGAATGGGAATGGGGCTCTCTGCTGGGACTGCTACCTCCACGACCTGACTCCAGATAAGATGGACGGAGGGTAAACAATAAACCTCTTAATCCTTAATCCTCAAATCCTAGTGAAAACATTCTGAGACTCTGTATCGTCAGTGTCTTTGACTTTCTATCACCTTCACCTCGCATAGCAAAGAACACTTTGCCAGACTGAACTCTTACCAGCTGTGGGCAGACAGCTCTGAAATGATGTTTTCTTTTATTTAGAAATAAGCTCAAACATAACTTAACGCTTACCAGAAACAGAGAGTCTGACGGAGTCACTGAAGGGAGAGCTGAAGTCTCGTCCTGAGACTCGTATCTGATACTGACACCGTACCATCCTTCATGGTCCAGGTTCACTTCCTGAATGCTGAAGGAAGCAGAGCTGCTACCTGGAGTTTGGGACTCTCTGAAGGAACTTGAATTCTTTTCCAGGATGAACGTTGTCATAGAAAACAGCTGTTGATGTAGAGAGGACGAAGAACAGTTGATGCTGACGCTCTGACCCCAGGTGACCTCAGCGACATCAGGGCCCACAAGTACCTCTCCGCCGAGAGACGTCACGGAGAGGGTGGGCTTCTGCTGCGGCACTGAGGAGAAGAAGAAGAAGAAAAAGAAGAAAAAGAAGAAGAAGACATTAAGTAGCTGCAGGAATGTCGTATTTCTATAGTGGACCCTGAAGGTAGCATCTCCCTGGTTCCCTCTGTAGCTTATATTGCTCGTGCACTCTGCTTTGGCTATCAAAGTCGAAAAAGCACAAGACCTGTGACCCTCCGGTTCCCAAGCAGAGTCGCGACACACTGAGCTGCTGTACCCAGACAAAAGACAACAGGGTTAAGATAATGTAACGTTCTTGGAGTTATGAATATCAGACAGAGCTTCTTACCAGAAACAGAGAGTCTGACTGAGTCACTGAAGGTAGAGTTGAAATCTCGTCCTGAGACTCGTATCTGATACTGACACCGGTACCATCCTTCATGGTCCAGGTTCACTTCCTGAATGCTGAAGGAAGCAGAGCTGCTACCTGGAGTTCTGGACTCTCTGAAGGAACTTGAATTATTTCCAGGATGAACGTTGTCTTAGAAAACAGCTGTTGATGTAGAGAGGACGAAGAACAGTTGATGCTGACGCTCTGACCCCAGGTGACCTCAGCTCCATCAGGGCCCACGAGTACCTCTCCGCCGGGAGACGTCACGGAGAGGGTGGGCTTCTGCTGCGGCACTGAGGAGAAGAAGAAGAAGATGAAAAAGAAGAAAAAGAAGAAGAAGACATTAAGTAGCTGCAGGAATGTCGTATTTCTATAGTGGACCCTGAAGGTAACATCTCCCTGGTTCCTCTGTAGCTTATATTGCTCGTGAACTCTGCTTTGGCTATCAAAGTCGAAAAAGCACAAGACCTGTGACCCTCCGGTTCCCAAGCAGAGTCACGACACACTGAGCTGCTATACCCACACAAAAGACAACAGGGTTAAGATAATGTAATGTTCTTGGAGTTATGAATATCAGACGGAGCTTCTTACCAGAAACAGAGAGTCTGACGGAGTCACTGAAGGTAGAGCTGAAGTCTCGTCCTGAGACTCGTATCTGATACTGACACCGGTACCATCCTTCATGGTCCAGGTTCACTTCCTGAATGCTGAAGGAAGCAGAGCTGCTACCTGGAGTTCTGGACTCTCTGAAGGAACTGGAAGTCTTTTCCAAGATGAACGTTGTGTTAGAAATCAGCTGTTGATGTAGAGAGGACGAAGAACAGTTGATGCTGACGCTCTGACCCCAGGTGACCTCAGCGCCATCAGGGCCCACGAGTACCTCTCCGCCGGGAGACGTCACGGAGAGGGTGGGCTTCTGCTGCGGCACTGAGGAGAAGAATAAGAAGAAAAAAGAAAAAGAAAAAAAGAAGAAGACAAAGTAGAGCAGGAATGTATTTCTATAGTGGACCCTGAAGGTAACATCTCCCTGGTTCCCTCTGTAGCTTATATTGCACGTGCACTCTGTTTTGGCTATCAAAGTCGAAAAAGCACAAGACCTGTGACCCTCCGGTTCCCAAGCAGAGTCGCGACACACTGAGCTACTGAACCCACACAAAAGACAACAGGGTTAAGATAATGTAACGTTCTTGGAGTTATGAATATCAGACGGAGCTTCTTACCAGAAACAGAGAGTCTGACGGAGTCACTGAATGTAGAGTTGAAGTCTCGTCCTGAGACTCGTATCTGATACTGACACCGGTACCATCCTTCATGGTCCAGGTTCACTTCCTGAATGCTGAAGGAAGCAGAGCTGCTACCTGGAGTTCTGGACTCTCTGAAGGAACTGGAAGTCTTTTCCAAGATGAACGTTGTGTTAGAAATCAGCTGTTCATGTAGAGAGGACGAAGAACAGTTGATGCTGACGCTCTGACCCCAGGTGAACTCAGCGCCATCAGGGCCCACGACCACCTCACCGCCGGGAGAAATCAGGGAGAGCGTGGGCTTCTGCTGCGGCACTGAGGAGAAGACAAAGAAGAAAAATAATCAGAAGAAAACTTACGGATCTGCAGGTATTATGTATTTCTTAGTGGACCCTGAACGTAGCGTCTCACTGGTTCCCTCGACATAAACGTTTTTTTGGGTGATTGCAGGAAATTAGCTTTGTGGCCTTGAACGCTGAATGTAGTTCCAACACGTCACCTTCTCCACCTATGCCATAGGACGCCTTCTCGACCTTGTTTGCTCTACAAACCTCCCAATACTTAACCTCCACCCTTAACCCTTTCCACTCTCCGACCACAAACTCATAAAATGTACCATGCAGTCCCCATTCCCAACCGCTGCCCACCCAGAAAAATCACCTTCCGTAATCTACTCTCCATTGATCCCCACCATCCCTCTGAACTGCTACCCTCTAATATCCCCCTGGACAAAACCATCAGCTCACCTGAGGATATACTCTACCATCTTAACTCCACCCTACTCACCTCCCTCAACAACCTAGCACCCCCACAAAGGGAAAGCTGTCACTTTCAAGACCCCCTCACCCTCGTTCAGAGGCGCATTCCATAAAATGAAGCAGACCGGCCGCCAACTCGAACATCAATCCAAGAAAACCTCCCTCACAGTCCACTACGAAAATGTCCAACTCCATCTCACTGCCTACAAAGATGCCCTCACCGCCACCAAATCCGCCTACCTCTCCGCCATCTTCAATGAGCCCTGCTGTGACCCCAGGACTTTCTTCTCCACACTCAACAAGCTCCTCAAGCCCCATACCGAATACTTCCCTACCTCTACTTCCCTTCTGAGCAGTTCATTCCTGTATTTTTCTCAAACAATATTAACGCCATTAACCACTCCTTATCCGCTGCATTCGACATACAAGCATCAGACCCAACATCCACCGCTACCACTTTTCCCTCCATCTCCCTGTACCTATAGATTCCTCCACCCCACTGCCGCCTTCTCCAAGTTCAATCTGGTTAACAAGGTGTCTAGCTTAGTCTATTACCTATCTAACAAGCTAGCTAGCAAATGTAAGCTATATATCTAACTAGCTACTTATACCAAATTGGTGGCTCTCACAGTTCAATAACTATAGTGTTGCAGTGATGATAATTTTGTAGGCGAACTTGGAGGTTAATATCAAAGGGCTTCCTCGACAAAAAGACAATGGAAATTTTCAATTGGATCTTGGATTTTTGCAGTGATAAGATATTGGTCAGAGACCTATGATCCTCCGTTTCACAAGGCCAGTCCCTACACCCTGAGCTTCTGTACCCACACAAGAGAACAGGGTTAAGATAATGTAACATTCTTGGAGTTATGAATATCAGACGGAGCTTCTTACCAGAAACAGAGAGTCTTACGGAGTCACTGAAGTTAGAGCTGAAGTCTCGTCCTGAGACTCGTATCTGATACTGACACCGGTACCATCCTTCATGGTCCAGGTTCACTTCCTGAATGCTGAAGGAAGCAGAGCTGCTACCTGGAGTTCTGGACTCTCTGAAGGAACTTGAAGTCTTTTCCAAGATGAACGTTGTGTTGGAAATCAGCTTTTCAGGTAAAGTTGATGCAGAACAGCTGATGCTGACGCTCTGACCCCAGGCGACCTCAGGGCCATCAGAGCCCCTGAGTGCCCCCCACTGGGAGACGTCAGGGAGAGGGTGGGCTTCTGCTGCGGCACTGAGGAGAAGAAGAAGAAGAAGATGAAAAAGAAGAAGAAGACATTAAGTAGCTGCAGGAATGTCGTATTTCTATAGTGGACCCTGAAGGTAACATCTCCCTGGTTCCCTCTGTAGCTTATATTGCTCGTGCACTCTGTTTTGGCTATCAAACTAGAAAAAACACAAGACCTGTGACCGTCCGGTTCCCAAGCAGAATCGCGACACACTGAGCTACTGTACCCACACAAGAGAACAGGATTAAGATAATGTTATGTTCTTGGACTTATGAATATCAGACGGAGCTTCTTACCAGAAACAGAGAGTCTGACTGAGTCACTGAAGGTAGACTTGAAGTCTCGTCCTGAGACTCGTATCTGATACTGACACCGGTACCATCCTTCATTGTCCAGGTTCACTTCCTGAATGCTGAAGGAAGCAGAGCTGCTACCTGGAGTTCTGGACTCTCGGAAGGAACTGGAAGTCTTTTCCAGGATGAACGTTGTCTTAGAAAACAGCTGTTGATGTAGAGAGGACGAAGAACAGGTGATGCTGACGCTCTGACCCCAGGTGACCTCAGCGCCATCAGGGCCCACGAGTACTCTCCGCCGGGAGACGTCACGGAGAGGGTGGGCTTCTGCTGCGGCACTGAGGAGAAGAAGAAGAAGATGAAAAAGAAGAAAAGAAGAAGAAGACATTAAGTAGCTGCAGGAATGTCGTATTTCTATAGTGGACCCTGAAGGTAAAATCTCCCTGGTTCCCTCTGTAGCTTATATTGCTCGTGCACTCTGCTTTGGCTATCAAAGTCGAAAAGCACAAGACCTGTGACCCTCCGGTTCCCAAGCAGAGTCGCGACACACTGAGCTGCTGTACCCAGACAAAAGACAACAGGGTTAAGATAATGTAACGTTCTTGGAGTTATGAATATCAGACGGAGCTTCTTACCAGCAACAGAGAGTCTGACTGAGTCACTGAAGGTAGAGCTGAAGTCTCGTCCTGAGACTCGTATCTGATACTGACACCGGTACCATCCTTCATTGTCCAGGTTCACTTCCTGAATGCTGAAGGAAGCAAAGCTGCTACCTGGAGTTCTGGACTCTCTGAAGGAACTGGAAGTCTTTTCGAGGATGAACGTTGTCTTAGAAAACAGCTGTCGATGCAGAGAGGACGAAGAAACAGGTGATGGTGACGCTCTGACCCCAGGTGACCTCAGCAGTAGGATACATTGACATGCTGGGCTTTTCGAGTCCAGCATCTATTGTTGAAAGATACATCAATAAAATGTATATTTTGAATTAAACCTTGGCTTTTTGCAGAGGGAGAACTTGTGATGCTCATTTCAGGATCTGACTACAGTTCTGCTCTGATTGTCTTGTCTTAGCTTGCCGTCATTATCCCTAAAACTAAAGTGTATTCTGATCGAAGTTCCTGTTGCCGGCTTTTTCCGGCCTTTGGGTTCATTATTAATGGATTGTCTAGAATCATTTCTCTGGTATTGATATGCTGAATATTATTTGGTTAGATAACATCATGTTTTGAATTTGAAGTTTTTGGTCTTTAAAATAAAATGTCTTGAAAATTATTTGCTGGAATGTAAACAAAATAAAAAGGAATAGTTCTGACACCCCTGGTACTTTGGAGCTAGCTGAAAAGAAGCTGACTTTGAGAATATAATAACAAATATTCTCTCACCTGAACAGACCACACCAGCGTCCTCAGAGTGTTGACAGTTATGAGTCCCAAATCCTGGATGGGTACACTCAGTCACAGAACTTTCACTTCCTGAACAGCCGACATCATCAAGCCAGATTGGTCCGGTCCCCTGACCATAGTGGGCTGAGTGAGGGGCGTTCAGTGCTGAACCACAGCGCAACTGTCTGCAGACGACCTGAGCATCGTTTAGATCCCAGCCATCATCACACACTGTTCCCCAGGTACTGTTGTGGAAGATCTCAACTCTTCCAGAGCAGCGATTGGATCCAGAGCCAGCCAATCGGACCTCAGCATCTATAGGACACCAAAACACTACTTACATTATCGATTTTTATTTATTGTACACTGAAACCTGAAATGATTATTGCATTACGCCATAACATTGGCTGATGCATCGAGTAAAGATGAGGTCAAGAGAAAAGGAGACTATAAAGAGAAGAGAGGAATGGGCAGAGCAGATTACATTCAGGACAATTAGAAGGGAATCAAAGTTCTACTGGTTCCTGTTTTAAAGTCCTTTGACCTGATGACTCAAAAAATGAGTCCTAATAGATGTAATGTCTGTTCCATATATTAAATCAGACGCAAAGCAAAGGCTCCTTTAAAATAACATTTTTGGATATTGTTCTTGACAATGACCAAATGTCTCGAACACTTCCTCTCTCTAGGGTTATTTTAATTCCCAGGGTGCAGTTTGGTTTGCTGCTGACTATCATATACTTATATGGTGATGTTGCTATACACTGAAGGCAATAAGAGGAACTCAAAGGTCAGAGTTTCACAGCCAAACCTCTGTGTTTTAACACTTTTAAAGACATAAACGCCTTGTTCCTTCTCTCTTTCAGATACGATGATGTTTGAAACCAACACTGGTTCCTCTCAAAGTAATACAATAGCTTCATTCAAATAGACTTTAAAAAAATGCAAAAAGGGGGTCTGGCATTATGAAAACTTAAATTGAAACAGAAACGTAGCTACATTTAATATTATTATATTATTCAAAGGTATTCCATTGTTATTTTAA
Source organism: Dissostichus mawsoni (assembly GCA_011823955.1). Taxonomy (NCBI): domain Eukaryota; kingdom Metazoa; phylum Chordata; class Actinopteri; order Perciformes; family Nototheniidae; genus Dissostichus; species Dissostichus mawsoni. Next base: position 191,964 of record JAAKFY010000034.1, on the reverse strand, counting down.
TGGAATGTATAAAATAACATCTCTGGGTTAAAAGGCTGAACACCAAACTGAAGCAGAACTTGTTGGAGGGAGGCTGTGGCTCAGTGGAATTGTGAGCTGAATTTAGTGCGCTGAACTTTGAATCACGGGGTAGCAAGTTCGAGTCCCACTGCAGTCAGCATGTTGTTGTGTCCCTGAGACACTTCACCCTAAAGTGCTCCTGTGGGGATTGTCCACAGAACTGAATGTATGTAAGTCGCTTTGGATAAAAGCGTCTAACAAGTGACATGTAATGTAATGGATAAAATCCAGTTCTGAATTTGGCATTTTATTGAGAACTATCGGATGGATTGCATTTCGTAACATGGACCTGACATTCATGGTTCTTTGGAGCAGGCCAAAAATAATCTGACTTTAAGAATACAAAATATCCTCTCACCTGAACAGAACACACCAGCGTCCTCAGAGTGTTGACAGTTATGAGTCCCAAATCCTGGATGGGTACACTCAGTCACAGAACTTTCACTTCCTGAACAGCCGACATCATCAAGCCAGATTGGTCCGGTCCCCTGACCATAGTGGGCTGAGTGAGGGGCGTTCAGTGCTGAACCACAGCGCAACTGTCTGCAGACGACCTGAGCATCGTTTAGATCCCAGCCATCATCACACACTGTTCCCCAGGTACTGTTGTGGAAGATCTCAACTCTTCCAGAGCAGTGATTGGATCCAGAGCCAGCCAATCTGACCTCAGCATCTATAGGACACCAAAACACTACTTACATTATCGATTTTTATTTATTGTACACTGAAACCTGAAATGATTATTGCATTGCGCCATAACATTGGCTGATGCATCGAGTAAAGATGAGGTCAAGAGAAAAGGAGACTATAAAGAGAAGAGAGGAATGGGCAGAGCAGATTACATTCAGGACAATTAGAAGGGAATCAAAGTTTACTGGATCCTGTTTTAAAGTCCTTTGACCTGATTACTCAAAAAATGAGTCCTAATAGATGTAATGTTGTTCCATATATTAAATCAGACGCAAAGCAAAGGCTCCTTTAAAATAACATTTTTGGATATTGTTCTTGCCAATGGCCAAATGCGCGAACACTTCCTCTCTCTAGGGTTATTTTAATTCCCAGGGTGCAGTTTGGTTTGCTGCTGACTATCATACACTGATATGGTGATGTTGATATACACTGAAGGCAATAAGAGGAACTCAAAGGTCAGAGTTTCACAGCCAAACCTCTGTGTTTTAACACTTTTAAAGACATAAACGCCTTGTTCCTTCTCTCTTTCAGATACGATGATGTTTGAAACCAACACTGGTTCCTCTCAAAGTAATACAATAGCTTCATTCAAATAGACTTTATTAAAAAAATGCAAAAAGGGGGTCTGGCATTATGAAAACTTAAATTGAAACAGAAACGTAGCTACATTTAATATTATTATATTATTCAAAGGTATTCCATTGTTATTTTAATGGAATGTTAAAATAACATCTCTGGGTTAAAAGGCTGAACACCAAACTGAAGCAGAACTTGGTTGGAGGGAGGCTGTGGCTCAGTGGAATTGTGCGCTGAATTTATGCGCTGAATTTGAATCACGGGGTAGCAAGTTCGAGTCCCACTGCAGTCAGCATGTTGTTGTGTCCCTGAGACACTTCACCCTAAAGTGCTCCTGTGGGGATTGTCCACAGAACTGAATGTATGTAAATCGCTTTGGATAAAAGCATCTAACAAGTGACATGTAATGTAATGGATAAAATCCAGTTCTGAATTTGGCATTTTATTGAGAAACTATCGGAGGATTGCATTTCGTAACATGGACCTGACATTCATGGTTCTTTGGAGCAGGCCAAAAATAATCTGACTTTAAGAATACAATTAATATCCTCTCACCTGAACAAACACACCAGCGTCCTCAGAGTGTTGACAGTTATGAGTCCCAAATCCTGGATGGGTACACTCAGTCACAGAACTTTCACTTCCTGAACAGCCGACATCATCAAGCCAGATTGGTCCGGTCCCCTGACCATAGTGGGCTGAGTGAGGGGCGTTCATGCTGAACCACAGCGCAACTGTCTGCAGACGACCTGAGCATCGTCTAGATCCCAGCCATCATCACACACTGTTCCCCAGGTACTGTTGTGGAAGATCTCAACTCTTCCAGAGCAGTGATTGGATCCAGAGCCAGCCAATCTGACCTCAGCATCTATAGGACACCAAAACACTACTTACATTATCGATTTTTATTTATTGTACACTGAAACCTGAAATGATTATTGCATTATGCCATAACATTGGCTGATGCATCGAGTAAAGATGAGGTCAAGAGAAAAGGAGATAAAGAGAAGAGAGGAATGGGCAGAGCAGATTACATTCAGGACAATTAGAAGGGAATCAAAGTTCTACTGGTTCCTGTTTTAAAGTCCTTTGACCTGATTACTCAAAAAATGAGTCCTAATAGATGTAATGTCTGTTCCATATATTAAATCAGACGCAAAGCAAAGGCTCCTTTAAAATAACATTTTTGGATATTGTTCTTGCCAATGGCAAATGGCGCGAACACTTCCTCTCTCTAGGGTATTTTAATTCCCAGGGTGCAGTTTGGTTTGCTGCTGACTATCATATACTTATATGGTGATGTTGCTATACACTGAAGGCAATAAGAGGAACTCAAAGGTCAGAGTTTCACAGCCAAACCTCTGTGTTTTAACACTTTTAAAGACATAAACGCCTTGTTCCTTCTCTCTTCAGATACGATGATGTTTGAAACCAACACTGGTTCCTCTCAAAGTAATACAATAGCTTCATTCAAATAGACTTTATTAAAAAAATGCAAAAAGGGGGTCTGGCATTATGAAAACTTAAATTGAAACAGAAACGTAGCTACATTTAATATATTATATTATTCAAAGGTATTCCATTGTTATTTTAATGGAGTGTATAAAATAACATCTCTGGGTTAAAAGGCTGAACACCAAACTGAAGCAGAACTTGGTTGGAGGGAGGCTGTGGCTCAGTGGAATTGTGAGCTGAATTTAGTGCGCTGAACTTTGAATCACGGGGTAGCAAGTTCAAGTTCCACTGCAGTCAGCATGTTGTTGTGTCCCTGAGACACTTCACCCTAAAGTGCTCCTGGGGATTGTCCACAGAACTGAATGTATGTAAATCGCTTTGGATAAAAGCATCTAACAAGTGACATGTAATGTAATGGATAAAATCCAGTTCTGAATTTGGCATTTTATGAGAACTATCGGATGGATTGCATTTCGTAACATGGACCTGACATTCATGGTTCTTGGAGCAGGCCAAAAATAATCTGACTTTAAGAATACAATTAATATCCTCTCACCTGAACAGAACACACCAGCGTCCTCAGAGTGTTGACAGTTATGAGTCCCAAATCCTGGATGGGTACACTCAGTCACAGAACTTTCACTTCCTGAACAGCCGACATCATCAAGCCAGATTGGTCCGGTCCCTGACCATAGTGGGCTGAGTGAGGGGCGTTCACTGCTGAACCACAGCGCAACTGTCTGCAGACGACCTGAGCATCGTCTAGATCCCAGCCATCATCACACACTGTTCCCCAGGTACTGTTGTGGAAGATCTCAACTCTTCCAGAGCAGTGATTGGAAACCAGAGCCAGCCAATCTGACCTCAGCATCTATAGGACACCAAAACACTACTTACATTATCGATTTTTATTTATTGTACACTGAAACCTGAAATGATTATTGCATTACGCCATAACATTGGCTGATGCATCGAGTAAAGATGAGGTCAAGAGAAAGGAGACTATAAAGAGAAGAGAGGAATGGGCAGAGCAGATTACATTCAGGACAATTAGAAGGGAATCAAAGTTCTACTGGATCCTGTTTTAAAGTCCTTTGACCTGATTACTCAAAAAATGAGTCCAATAGATGTAATGTCTGTTCCATATATTAAATCAGACGCAAAGCAAAGGCTCCTTTAAAATAACATTTTTGGATATTGTTCTTGCCAATGGCCAAATGGCGCGAACACTTCCTCTCTCTAGGGTTATTTTAATTCCAGGGTGCAGTTTGGTTTGCTGCTGACTATCATATACTTATATGGTGATGTTGCTATACACTGAAGGCAATAAGAGGAACTCAAAGGTCAGAGTTTCACAGCCAAACCTCTGTGTTTAACACTTTTAAAGACATAAACGCCTTGTTCCTTCTCTCTTTCAGATACGATGATGTTTGAAACCAACACTGGTTCCTCTCAAAGTAATACAATAGCTTCATTCAAATAGACTTTATTAAAAAAATGCAAAAAGGGGGTCTGGCATTATGAAAACTTAAATTGAAACAGAAACGTAGCTACATTTAATATTATTATATTATTCAAAGGTATTCCATTGTTATTTTAATGGAGTGTATAAAATAACATCTCTGGCTTAAAAGGCTGAAAACCAAACTGAAGCAGAACTTGGTTGGAGGGAGGCTGTGGCTCAGTGGAATTGTGAGCTGAATTTAGTGCGCTGAACTTTGAATCACGGGGTAGCAAGTTCGAGTCCCACTGCAGTCAGCATGTTGTTGTGTCCCTGAGACACTTCACCCTAAAGTGCTCCTGTGGGGATTGTCCACAGAACTGAATGTATGTAAATCGCTTTGGATAAAAGCGTCTAACAAGTGACATGTAATGTAATGGATAAAATCCAGTTCTGAATTTGGCATTTTATTGAGAACTATCGGATGGATTGCATTCGTAACATGGACCTGACATCATGGTTCTTTGGAGCAGGCCAAAAATAATCTGACTTTAAGAATACAATTAATATCCTCTCACCTGAACAGAACACACCAGCGTCCTCAGAGTGTTGACAGTTATGAGTCCCAAATCCTGGATGGGTACACTCAGTCACAGAACTTTCACTTCCTGAACAGCCGAATCATCAAGCCAGATTGGTCCGGTCCCCTGACCATAGTGGGCTGAGTGAGGGGCGTTCACTGCTGAACCACAGCGCAACTGTCTGCAGACGACCTGAGCATCGTCTAGATCCCAGTTATCATCACACACTGTTCCCCAGGTACTGTTGTGGAAGATCTCAACTCTTCCAGAGCAGTGATTGGAACAGAGCCAGCCAATCTGACCTCAGCATCTATAGGACACCAAAACACTACTTACATTATCGATTTTTATTTATTGTACACTGAAAACCTGAAAGATTATTGCATTACGCCATAACATTGGCTGAGCATCGAGTAAAGATGAGGTCAAGAGAAAAGGAGACTATAAAGAGAAGAGAGGAATGGGCAGAGCAGATTACATTCAGGACAATTAGAAGGGAATCAAAGTTCTACTGGTTCCTGTTTTTAAAGTCCTTTGACCTGATTACTCAAAAAATGAGCCTAATAGATGTAATGTCTGTTCCATATATTAAATCAGACGCAAAGCATGGCTCCTTTAAAATAACATTTTTGGATAGTTTCTTGCCAATGGCCAAATGGCGCGAACACTCCTCTCTCTAGGGTTATTTTAATTCCAGGGTGCAGTTTGGTTTGCTGCTGACTATCATATACTTATATGGTGATGTTGCTATACACTGAAGGCAATAAGAGGAACTCAAAGGTCAGAGTTTCACAGCCAAACCTCTGTGTTTAACACTTTTAAAGACATAAACGCCTTGTTCCTTCTCTCTTTCAGATACGATGATGTTTGAAAACCAACACTGGTTCCTCTCAAAGTAATACAATAGCTTCATTAAATAGACTTTATTAAAAAAATGCAAAAAGGGGGTCTGGCATTATGAAAACTTAAATTGAAACAGAAACGTAGCTACATTTAATATTATTTATTATCAAAGGTATTCCATTGTATTTTAATGGAGTGTATAAATAACATCTCTGGCTTAAAAGGCTGAAAACCAAACTGAAGCAGAACTTGGTTGGAGGGGGGCTGTGGCTCAGTGGAATTGTGAGCTGAATTTAGTGCGCTGAACTTTGAATCACGGGGGTAGCAAGTTCAAGTCCCACGCAGTCAGCATGTTGTTGTGTCCACTGAGACACTTCACCCTAAAGTGCTCCTGTGGGGATTGTCCACAGAACTGAATGTATGTAAAATCGCTTTGGATAAAAGCGTTCTAACAAGTGACATGTAATGTAATGGATAAAATCCAGTTCTGAATTTGGCATTTTATTGAGAACTATCGGATGGATTGCATTTCGTAACATGGACCTGACATTCATGGTTCTTTGGAGCAGGCCAAAATAATCTGACTTTAAAGAATACATTAATATCCTCTCACCTGAACAGAACACACCAGCGTCCTCAGAGTGTTGACAGTCATGAGTCCCAAATCCTCGATGGGTACACTCAGTCACAGAACTTTCACTTCCTGAACAGCCGACATCATCAAGCCAGATTGGTCCGGTCCCCTGACCATAGTGGCTGAGTGAGGGGTTCAGTGCTGAACCACAGCGCAACTGTCTGCAGACGACCTGAGCATCGTCTAGATCCCACTTATCATCACACACTGTTCCCCAGGTACCGTTGTGGATCTCAACTCTTCCAGAGCAGCGATTGGATCCAGAGCCAGCCAATCTGACCTCAGCATCTATAGGACACAAAAACAGTACTTACATTATCGATTTTTATTTATGTACACTGAACCTGAAATGATTATTGCATTGCGCCATAACATTGGCTGATGCATCGAGTAAAGATGAGGTCAAGAGAAAAGGAGACTATAAAGAGAAGAGAGGAATGGGCAGAGCAGATTACATTCAGGACAATTAGAAGGGAATCAAAGTTCTACTGGTTCCTGTTTTAAAGTCCTTTGACCTGATGACTCAAAAATGAGTCCTAATAGATGTAATGTCTGTTCCATATATTAAATCAGACGCAAAGCAAAGGCTCCTTTAAAATAACATTTTTGGATATTGTTCTTGCCAATGCCAAATGGCGCGAACACTTCCTCTCTCTAGGGTTATTTTAATTCCAGGGTGCAGTTTGGTTTGCTGCTGACTATCATATACTTATATGGTGATGTTGCTATACACTGAAGGCAATAAGAGGAACTCAAAGGTCAGAGTTTCACAGCCAAACCTCTGTGTTTTAACACTTTTAAAGACATAAACGCCTTGTTCCTTCTCTCTTTCAGATACGATGATGTTTGAAACCAACACTGGTTCCTCTCAAAGTAATACAATAGCTTCATTAAAATAGACTTTATTAAAAAATGCAAAAAGGGGGTCTGGCATTATGAAAACTTAAATTGAAACAGAAACGTAGCTACATTTAATATTATTATTTTTCAAAGGTATTCCATTGTTATTTTAATGGAATGTATAAAAATAACATCTCTGGCTTAAAAGGCTGAAAACCAAACTGAAGCAGAACTTGGTTGGAGGGGGCTGTGGCTCAGTGGAATTGTGCGCTGAATTTAGTGCGCTGAACTTTGAATCACGGGGTAGCAAGTTCGAGTCCCACTGCAGTCAGCATGTTGTTGTGTCCCTGAGACACTTCACCCTAAAGTGCTCCTGTGGGGATTGTCCACAGAACTGAATGTATGTAAGTCGCTTTGGATAAAAGCGTCTAACAAGTGACATGTAATGTAATGGATAAAATCCAGTTCTGAATTTGGCATTTTATTGAGAACTATCGGATGGATTGCATTTCGTAACATGGACCTGACATTCATGGTTCTTTGGAGCAGGCCAAAATAATCTGACTTTAAGAATACAATTAATATCCTCTCACCTGAACAGAACACACCAGCGTCCTCAGAGTGTCGACAGTTATGAGTCCAAATCCTGGATGGGTACACTCAGTCACAGAACTTTCACTTCCTGAACAGCCGACATCATCAAGCCAGATTGGTCCGGTCCCCTCACCATAGTGGGCTGAGTGAGGGGCTTCCTGCTGACCACAGCCAACTGTCTGCAGACGACCTGAGCATCGTCTAGATCCCAGCCATCATCACACACTGTTCCCCAGACTGCTGTGGAAGATCTCAACTCTTCCAGAGCAGCGATTGGATCCAGAGCCAGCCAATCTGATCTGACCGTCTATAGGACACAACAAACCGGTCAATTAAAGTTTTACAGTAACTTAAGACCAAAAGGATTTATGCATCAGACCATAAAGTTGACTGACCTGCAGCAACTGAAGAGGTCAAGAGAAAAGAGACTATAAAGAGAAGAGAGGAAACAGATTACATTCAGCAGGATAGAAAGTGCAGAAACCAAAGTTCTACTTGTTCCTGATTTAGACTTAGTCTTAAGAGACGTCCGTTTGGACCAAACAATAAATCTGCTATGCATTGCAAAGGAAATGCTCCTTTAAAATTGAGTTTTGAAACATGGATCTTACCAATGACCAAACGGTGCAGGTTTCTCTGCTGTTCACTCCCATGGCTGACTCTAAGACTGCCTCATCTATCAGTGAGGGAACAGGCAGAAGACACTTAACTTAAAACCACCGTGCAACAACTTCACATTGTTAGAACACTTCCTCTTTCTGGAGATCATTTGAATGCAGTGCAGAAGGGTAGTTGGCTGCTCATTAACATATAATGCTCATTAACATATAATGATGGCGATTATACTGGACCTCGAAGGGAATAAGAGGAACTCAAAGGCACACCTCTCTAATTTCAGACGAGTTCCTTCTCTCCTACTGCCGATATACCGACACTAGTTTCCTGTCAACATAATACAAACTCATTATTATCAGGAACTTCAGCCTTCAAAGAATGAGCGGAAATCCCACTTTTTTAAATGCACTCTTTAAACATGTAAACTTTGAATGATCTGATGTTTTATATAACTTAAGCTGTTAAAATAATGATAAATGTACTAAAGCCCAAGCCTGTTTTTCAGGTCTCAGGCTCGAAAATGACATGCCCAAACAAATGACTATATCTTCACTTCTAAAAGGTGAAAACCAATAATTTCTTTTCTCAAAGCAATGATACACCTTTGAGTTGGATGTAGAAGAGTCAGAATCAATAGATTTTTTTATTTTAAAGTAAATTCAGATTGAACATAGTAAAAAAACGTAAATTTGTTGTTAAAAATGGTTTTGGGCAAGCTGCGTGCGCATCACTCTCACTCCTCAATGGTAACGTGTAGGTGGATTTAGGATCTCCCCCTCGATTCTATTGGCTCTTATGGTTAAAAAGAGGTGTCAATCACCAAAAATCGACCATGGGTTCCAGAGAAACGGCTAATACACCCAGTCTCGCCTCCCCTCTCCACCTGAGTCTCACCTCCCCTCCACCTGAGTCTCACCTCCTCTCTCCACCTGAGTCTCACCTCCTCTCTCCACCTGAGTCTCACCTCCTCTCTCCACCTGAGTCTCACCTCTCTCTCACACCTGAGTCTCACCTCCCCTCTCCACCTGAGTCTCACCTCCTCTCTCCACCTGAGTCTCTCCTCCCCTCTCACCTGAGTCTCACCTCCTCTCTCCACCTGAGTCTCTCCTCCTCTCTCCACCTGAGTCTCACCTCCCCTCTCCACCTGAGTCTCACCTCCTCTCTCCACCTGAGTCTCTCCTCCCCTCTCCCACCTGAGTCTCACCCCCCTCTCCACCTGAGTCTCTCCTCCCCTCTCCCACCTGAGTCTCTCCTCCCCTCTCCACCTGAGTCTCACTCCTCTCTCCCTGAGTCTCACCTCCTCTCTCCACCTGAGTCTCACCTCCTCTCTCCACCTGAGTCTCACCTCCCCTCTCCACCTGAGTCTCACCTCCTCTCTCCACCTGAGTCTCTCCTCCCCTCTCCCCTGAGTCTCACCTCCCCTCTCCACCTGAGTCTCTCCTCCCCTCTCCCACCTGAGTCTCACTCCCCTCTCCACCTGAGTCTCACCTCCTCTCTCTCCACCTGAGTCTCTCCTCCCTCTCCCACCTGAGTCTCGCCTCCCCTCTCCACCTGAGTCTCACCTCCTCTCTCCACCTGAGTCTCACCTCCTCTCCCACCTGAGTCTCACCTCCTCTCTCCACCTGAGTCTCCACCCCCTCTCCACCTGAGTCTCACCTCCTCTCTCCACCTGAGTCTCTCCTCCCCTCTCCCACCTGAGTCTCTCCTCCCCTCTCCACCTGAGTCTCACCTCTCTCTCCACCTGAGTCTCTCCTCCCTCTCCCTGAGTCTCTCCTCCTCTCTCCACCTGAGTCTCTCCTCCTCTCTCCACCTGAGTCTCACCTCCTCTCTCCACCTGAGTCTCACCTCCCTCTCCACCTGAGTCTCACCTCCTCTCTCCACCTGAGTCTCTCCTCCCCTCTCCACCTGAGTCTCACCTCCTCTCTCCACCTGAGTCTCACCTCCTCTCTCCACCTGAGTCTCACCTCCTCTCTCCACCTGAGTCTCTCCTCCTCTCTCCACCTGAGTCTCACCTCCCCTCTCCACCTGAGTCTCACCTCCTCTCTCCACCTGAGTCTCACCTCCCCTCTCCACCTGAGTCTCACTCCCCTCTCCACCTGAGTCTCACCTCCCCTCTCCACCTGAGTCTCCCTCCCCTCTCCACCTGAGTCTCGCTCCCTCTGCACCTGAGTCTCGCCTCCTCTCTCCACCTGAGTCTCACCTCCCCTCTCCACCTGAGTCTCACCTCCTCTCTCCACCTGAGTCTCACCTCTCCTCTCCACCTGAGTCTCTCCTCCCCTCTCCACCTGAGTCTCACCTCCTCTCCACCAGAGTCTCTCCTCCCTCTCCACCTGAGTCTCTCCTCCCCTCTCCACCTGAGTCTCTCCTCCCCTCTCCACCTGAGTCTCTCCTCCCCTCTCCACCTGAGTCTCTCCTCTCCTCTCCACCTGAGTCTCACCTCTCCTCTCTCCACCTGAGTCTCACCTCCCTCTCCACCTGGTCTCACCTCTCCTCTCTCCACCTGAGTCTCACCTCCCCTCTCCACCTGAGTCTCACCTCTCCTCTCTCCACCTGAGTCTCTCCTCCCTCTCCACCTGAGTCTCACCTCCCCTCTCCACCTGAGTCTCACCTCTCCTCTCCACCTGAGTCTCTCCTCCCCTCCCACCTGAGTCTCTCTCCTCCCCTCTCCACCTAAGTCTCTCCTCCCCTCTCCACCTGAGTCTCTCCTCCCCTCTCCACCTGAGTCTCTCCTCCCTCTCCACCTGAGTCTCTCCTCCCCTCTCCACCTGAGTCTCTCCTCCCCTCTCCACCTGAGTCTCTCCTCTCCTCCCACCTGATCTCACCTCTCCTCTCTCCACCTGAGTCTCTCCTCCCTCTCCACCTGAGTCTCACCTATCCTCCTCCACCTGAGTCTCTCCTCCCCTCTCCACCTGAGTCTCTCCTCCCCTGCACCTGAGTCTCACCTCCCCTCTCCACCTGAGTCTCTCCTCCCCTCTCCACCTGAGTCTCACCTCCCCTCTCCACCTGAGTCTCTCCTCCCCTCTCCACCTGAGTCTCACCTCCCCTCTCCAGCTGTCTCTTGTCTTGTGATCAGTCTTGAGTGTATTTCCCTTGTGTTCTCTGTCAGTTCGTCCTCGTTCCCCCTGTGGGTTGGTTCTCTCTTCGTGTTTCGGATGTCCCTGGTCTGTAGTGATGGTGAGATGAAGCCTTATGAAGCTTGAAGCTTTCCAGCCAATTGGTTCCAAAAGGGTTCATCTCCTGAGGCTTAATTTGGGGGTTTGTGTTCAAATGAAGCCTCATGAGATGAACCCCTGTTGTCAAAGAGTGTTAAACAGGCAGAAATCTCAACAGTGTGATCTTTCTTACACAGAGTTCCCAATAAGTAAAGCCTTAGAATAACTCTAAACAATTAACATGAAATCATATTTTAATTTAATCAATTTATATCAATATTGTATTTATTCCAGTTTAATGATTGTGATTGAAAAGCCTAAGGAGGCTGGTAAACATTGCAAGAGGGATTTGTATTCCTTAATAATATTCATAAACTTAACCATGTTGTATCTGAACGTGTTGTAGCCTGAGAAAGGCTGAAGCGTGTTGTATCCTGAGAAAGGCTGAAGCGTGTTGTATCCTGAGAAAGGCTGAAGCGTGTTGTATCCTGAGAAAGGCTGAAGCGTGTTGTATCCTGAGAAAGGCTGAAGCGTGTTGTAGTCCTGAGAAAGGCTGAAGCGTGTTGTAGCCTGAGAAAGGCTGAAGCGTGTTGTAGTCTGAGAAAGGCTGAAGCGTGTTGTAGTCTGAGAAAGGCTGAAGCGTGTTGTAGCCTGAGAAAGGCTGAAGCGTGTTGTATCCTGAGAAAGGCTGAAGCGTGTTGTAGCCTGAGAAAGGCTGAAGCGTGTTGTAGTCTGAGAAAGGCTGAAGCGTGTTGTATCCTGAGAAAGGCTGAAGCGTGTTGTAGCCTGAGAAAGGCTGAAGCGTGTTGTAGTCTGAGAAAGGCTGAAGCGTGTTGTAGCCTGACGAAGGCTGAAGCGTGTTGTAGCCTGAGAAAGGCTGAAGCGTGTTGTAGTCTGAGAAAGGCTGAAGCGTGTTGTATCCTGAGAAAGGCTGAAGCGTGTTGTAGTCTGAGAAAGGCTGAAGCGTGTTGTAGCCTGAGAAAGGCTGAAGCGTGTTGTATCCTGAGAAAGCTGAAGCGTGTTGTAGCCTGAGAAAGCTGAAGCGTGTTGTAGCCTGAGAAAGCTGAAGCGTGTTGTAGCCTGAGAAAGCTGAAGCGTGTTGTAGCCTGAGAAAGCTGAAGCGTGTTGTAGCCTGAGAAAGCGCTGAAGCGTGTTGTATCCTGAGAAAGGCTGAAGCGTGTTGTATCCTGAGAAAGCTGAAGCGTGTTGTAGCCTGAGAAAGGCTGAAGCGTGTTGTAGCCTGAGAAAGGCTGAAGCGTGTTGTAGCCTGAGAAAGGCTGAAGCGTGTTGTATCCTGAGAAAGGCTGAAGCGTGTTGTAGCCTGAGAAAGGCTGAAGCGTGTTGTAGTCTGAGAAAGGCTGAAGCGTGTTGTAGCCTGAGAAAGGCTGAAGCGTGTTGTAGCCTGAGAAAGGCTGAAGCGTGTTGTAGTCTGAGAAAGGCTGAAGCGTGTTGTATCCTGAGAAAGGCTGAAGCGTGTTGTATCCTGAGAAAGGCTGAAGCGTGTTGTAGCCTGAGAAAGGCTGAAGCGTGTTGTAGTCTGAGAAAGGCTGAAGCGTGTTGTATCCTGAGAAAGGCTGAAGCGTGTTGTAGCCTGAGAAAGGCTGAAGCGTGTTGTAGTCTGAGAAAGCTGAAGCGTGTTGTAGCCTGAGAAGGCTGAAGCGTGTTGTAGCCTGAGAAAGGCTGAAGCGTGTTGTAGTCTGAGAAAGGGCTGAAGCGTGTTGTAGTCTGAGAAAGGCTGAAGCGTGTTGTAGCCTGAGAAAGGCTGAAGCGTGTTGTAGCCTGAGAAAGGCTGAAGCGTGTTGTAGCCTAAGAAAGGCTGAAGCGTGTTGTAGTCTGAGAAAGGCTGAAGCGTGTTGTAGCCTGAGAAAGGCTGAAGCGTGTTGTCCTGAGAAAGGCTGAAGCGTGTTGTAGCCTGAGAAAGGCTGAAGCGTGTTGTAGCCTGAGAAAGGCTGAAGCGTGTTGTAGCCTGAGAAAGGCTGAAGCGTGTTGTAGTCTGAGAAAGGCTGAAGCGTGTTGTAGCCTGAGAAAGGCTGAAGCGTGTTGTATCCTGAGAAAGGCTGAAGCGTGTTGTATCCTGAGAAAGGCTGAAGCGTGTTGTAGCCTGAGAAAGGCTGAAGCGTGTTGTAGCCTGAGAAAGGCTGAAGCGTGTTGTAGCCTGAGAAAGGCTGAAGCGTGTTGTAGCCTGAGAAAGGCTGAAGCGTGTTGTAGTCCTGAGAAAGGCTGAAGCGTGTTGTAGCCTGAGAAAGGCTGAAGCGTGTTGTAGTCTGAGAAGGCTGAAGCGTGTTGTAGTCTGAGAAAGGCTGAAGCGTGTTGTAGCCTGAGAAAGGCTGAAGCGTGTTGTATCCTGAGAAAGGCTGAAGCGTGTTGTAGTCTGAGAAAGGCTGAAGCGTGTTGTAGCCTGAGAAAGGCTGAAGCGTGTTGTATCCTGAGAAAGGCTGAAGCGTGTTGTAGTCTGAGAAAGGCTGAAGCGTGTTGTAGCCTGAGAAAGGCTGAAGCGTGTTGTATCCTGAGAAAGGCTGAAGCGTGTTGTAGCCTGAGAAAGGCTGAAGCGTGTTGTAGCCTGAGAAAGGCTGAAGCGTGTTGTATCCTGAGAAAGGCTGAAGCGTGTTGTAGCCTGAGAAAGGCTGAAGCGTGTTGTAGCCTGAGAAAGGCTGAAGCGTGTTGTAGCCTGAGAAAGGCTGAAGCGTGTTGTATCCTGAGAAAGGCTGAAGCGTGTTGTAGCCTGAGAAAGGCTGAAGCGTGTTGTATCCTGAGAAAGGCTGAAGCGTGTTGTATCCTGAGAAAGGCTGAAGCGTGTTGTAGCCTGAGAAAGGCTGAAGCGTGTTGTATCCTGAGAAAGGCTGAAGCGTGTTGTATCCTGAGAAAGACTGAAGCATGTTGTAGCCTGAGAAAGGCTGAAGCATGTTGTATCCTGAGAAAGGCTGAAGCGTGTTGTAGTCCTGAGAAAGGCTGAAGCGTGTTGTAGCCTGAGAAAGACTGAAGCGTGTTGTAGTCCTGAGAAAGGCTGAAGCGTGTTGTAGCCTGAGAAAGGCTGAAGCGTGTTGTATCCTGAGAAAGGCTGAAGCGTGTTGTATCCTGAGAAAGGCTGAAGCGTGTTGTAGCCTGAGAAAGGCTGAAGCGTGTTGTAGCCTGAGAAAGGCTGAAGCGTGTTGTAGCCTGAGAAAGGCTGAAGCGTGTTGTATCCTGAGAAAGGCTGAAGCGTGTTGTAGCCTGAGAAAGGCTGAAGCGTGTTGTAGCCTGAGAAAGGCTGAAGCGTGTTGTATCCTGAGAAAGGCTGAAGCGTGTTGTATCCTGAGAAAGGCTGAAGCGTGTTTGTATCCTGAGAAAGGCTGAAGCGTGTTGTATCCTGAGAAAGGCTGAAGCGTGTTGTATCCTGAGAAAGGCTGAAGCATGTTGTAGCCTGAGAAAGGCTGAAGCGTGTTGTAGCCTGAGAAAGGCTGAAGCGTGTTGTAGCCTGAGAAAGGCTGAACAACATCAAAGAATACATTTATTAACTACATTATCTCATTTAGCTGACGCTTTCATAAACAAAACTTTAGGTCTTGTTGTGATTTTGAGTGACTTTGAACCTTTAAGCACACAACGAGCAGCCAGGTACTGAGGACAGAACATGACATAAGTAAGAAATAAATAAATACAGAATAAATAGGAATGAAAAATACAAGAATAAATAAATGTGAAAAGAACAGAAAGAAAGAAATGTGGAAATATACAGGAATAAATAAACACTAGAAAAAATAAATAAATGTACAAATAAAAAAATATGAGTTGAGAATAAAACAGAACACACATATCTTTAATGTTATATTCTACTTTTATTTGTAACATTATGTGTGTGTGACTTGAGGGGTAAATGGATGTCTTCCAACCTGAGGGTCAGTTGGAGGATTTATTAGGGGACTTAATTTTAGGGCGAGTAGGACTGTCAACAATCTGAGTAACATTCAATGAGATACAAAGGTTTTTAAAATCCTCTGACACTGTAGTTAACCAGTCCCAGTTACAATCACCAAGTAGCACTATTTCCTTGTAGTCTAGTTGAGCTAAAAGATTTGCCAACGAAGACAAGGAGTCCTTGACAGCTGAGGGGGTCTGTAACAGCCCACCACCATGACCTTTTGACCCTTTGCTACTTCGATATTTAAGGCTAAAAATTATATTTGTTTACTGATAGATTTGGAAACCATCTTGGTTACACAAAACTTATTTTTCACATAAATGGCAGCGCCACCACCTTTATTAGGTCGGTCGGTACGATATACACTGTAACCATTTAAGGATATGTCAGAGGCCAATATGGATTTATTTAGCCACGTTTCTGATAAGACAATGACATCAGCGTCAGTCGAGCTCGCCCAAATGCGGACAAAATCTAGTTTAGGTAAAAGACTGCGCACATTTAAGTGAATGAAACCCAGCCCTAGAATTAAAATCAGCAGGAGCAGCGATCTGACTACTACTACTGGGCGGTCCAGGGTTAGGTTGTTCATTTCCTGATAGCAATAACAACAAGAAAACCAGGCATCTTTTCCTCTTAATCGACACATACATTGTCATCTACTTTAAAATCACCAGCAAAGTCTGTGAAAGTGTGATTAGAGCTCAAGAAGCAGTCCTGAAGAACCATCATAGCAGGCAAGTGAAAAAGACAAACATATTTTGTCGAGCAGATTGTCTGTGACAAGGCAACCGGTAATTGTTTGTGTAACACATCCGAACCTTTGCAGGGGATGCCCACTGCGGGCGGCAGAACAGACCTGAATCCAGTAGACTTCTCAGAATGACTAGAGATCTTCTCATTGTCCAAAACAGTTAACAGGCACAGCAGAATCACGATATGGGCAATTTTCCCAGACCAGCACACAGTATCCGCGATGTTGCTGGGGCAAAATACTCCTCAGCACAGCAGCAAAGGACAGGCGAAAGCAGCAGCGTGGAAGCGCTCCGGTCTCTCCGTGGTATACCCGGGGTAAAGTCTCCTCAGCAAAGCAGCACACAACACCGCAGCACACGACATGTGGAAGCAGGCCTCCGATACAGCAGAACCAGGACAGGTGGAAAGCAGGCCCCAGCCGGGGTAAAATCTCCTCACGACAGGTGGGAGCAGGCCTCCGCAACAGCAGAACCAGGACAGGTGGAAAGCAGTCCTGGCAGGCCCCAGCCGTGGTAAATCCTCCTCCGCACAGCAGCACACGCCCGGTGGAAGCAGGCTCCAGCCCGAAGCGTGGAGCCAGTCCGTCTCTCCGCGACGTCTCTGGGGTAAAATCCTCCTCAGCACAGCCGTACTCTACAGGTGCGAGCAGGCCTCCGCAGATCGCAGATCACAGACACCAGACAGGTGGAAAGCAGGCAGCAGCAGTGGAGCCGCTCCGTCTCTCCGCTCCGTCTCCGGGGAAAATCCACCTCAGCACAGCCGTACTCGACAGGTGGGAGTAAGCCTCCGCAGACCGCACACAACAGGACAGGTGACCCGAGTGAGCATGGACGCGACCTGAGTGAGCGTGGACGCGTGGATACTATGCTGTATCCATTATTTCCCCCCCACCCCTACTGCCTAGTGCTTCTGATGGTGTGTGATGCACAAACACTAGAGCTATTCGTTTTTGTGCCATGGACATGGTCTGCTACTCTCCGATAATATCTGAGTACAACTTGTCCCTTTGGATTTAGTTTCCACTTACATGTGATGATGACAGTGCATGATGATAAGCTCAAACATAACTTAACGCTTACCAGAAACAGAGAGTCTGACGGAGTCACTGAAGGGAGAGCTGAAGTCTCGTCCTGAGACTCGTATCTGATACTGACACCGGTACCATCCTTCATGGTCCGGGTTCACTTCCTGAATGCTGAAGGAAGCAGAGCTGCTACCTGGAGTTCTGGACTCTCTGAAGGAACTGGAATTATTTTCCAAGATGAACTTTGTCATAGAAAACAGCTGTTCATGTAGAGAGGACGAAGAACAGTTGATGCTGACGCTCTGACCCCAGGTCACCTCAGCGCCATCAGGGCCCATGAGTTCCTCACCGCCGGGAACATCAGGGAGAGGGTGGGCTTCTGCTGCGGCACTGAGGAGAAGACAAAGAAGTAGAAGAAAAAGAAGAAGAAGAAAACATTACGGATCTTCAGGTATGTCGAATTTCTTAGTGGACCCTGAATGCAGCATCTCACTGGTTCCCTCCACACAAAATATTTTTGGGGATTGCTGGAAATAAGCTTTGTGGCCTTGAACACTGTATGTAGTTCCAACACGTCACCTTCTCAACCTATGCCATAGGACGCCTTCTCGACCTTGTTTGCTCTACAAACCTCCCAATACTTAACCTCCACCCTTAACCCTTTCCACTCTCCGACCACAAACTCATAAAATGTACCATTGCAGTCCCCATTCCCAACCGCTGCCCACCCAGAAAAATCACCTTCCGTAATCTACTCTCCATTGATCCCTACCATCTCTCTGAACTGCTACCCTCTAATATCCCCCTGGACACAACCATCAGCTCACCTGACGATATACTCTACCATCTTAACTCCACCCTACTCACCTCCCTCAACAACCTAGC
Source organism: Dissostichus mawsoni (assembly GCA_011823955.1). Taxonomy (NCBI): domain Eukaryota; kingdom Metazoa; phylum Chordata; class Actinopteri; order Perciformes; family Nototheniidae; genus Dissostichus; species Dissostichus mawsoni. The sequence goes on along the minus strand of JAAKFY010000034.1, from coordinate 173,920 downwards.
ACCCCCACAAAGGGAAAACTGTCACTTTCAAGACCCCCTCACCCTGGTTCATTCCATAAAATGAAGCAGACCGGCCGCCAACTCGAACGTCTATCCAAGAAAACCTCCCTCACAGTCCACTACGAAAATGTCAAACTCCATCTCACTGCCTACAAAGATGCCCTCACCGCCGCTAAATCTGCCTACCTCTCCGCCATCTTCAATGACCCCTGCTGTGACCCCAGGACTTTCTTCTCCACAGTCAACAAGCTCCTCAAGCCCCGTACCGACAACTTCCCTACCTCTACTTCCCTTCTGAGCAGTTCATTCCTGCATTTTTCTCAGACAATATCAACGCCATTAACCACTCCTTATCCGCTGCATTCGACATACAAGTATCAGACCCAACATCCACCGCTACCACTTTTCCCTCCATCTCCCTGTACCTATAGATTCCTCCACCCCAATGCCGCCTTTTATCTAACAAGCTAGCTAGCAAATGTAAGCTATATATCTAACTAGCTACTTATACCAAATTGGTGGCTCTCACAGTTCAATAACTATAATGTTGCAGTGATGACATATTTTTGTAGGTGAACTTGGAGGTTAATATCAAAGAGCTTCCTTGACAAAAAGACATTTGAATTTTTCAATTGGATCTTGGATTTTTGCAGAAAATAAGATATTGGTCAGGGATCTATGATCCTCTGGTTCCCAAACCCAGTCCCTACACCCTGAGCTACTGTACCCACACAAGAGAACAGGGTTAAGATAATGTAACGTTCTTGGAGTTATGAATATCAGACGGAGCTTCTTACCAGAAACAGAGAGTCTGTCTGAGTCACTGAAGGGAGAGCTGAAGTCTCGTGCTGAGACTCGTATCTGATACTGACACCGGTACCATCCTTCATGGTCCAGGTTCACTTCCTGAATGCTGAAGGAAGCAGAGCTGCTACCTGGAGTTCTGGACTCTCTGAAGGAACTGGAAGTGTTTTCCAAGATGAACGTTGTCTTAGAAAACAGCTGTTGATGTAGAGAGGACGAAGAACAGTTGATGCTGACGCTCTGACCCCAGATGACCTCAGCGCCATCAGGGCCCACGAGTACCTCTCCGCCGGGAGACGTCACGGAGAGGGTGGGCAGAAATCAGCTGTACAATAAAATGTATATTTTGAACTAAACCTTGGCTTTTTGCAGAGGGAGAACTTGTGATGCTCATTTCAGGGTCTGTTTACAGTTCTGCTCTGATTGTCTTGTCTTAGCTTGCCGTCATTATCCCTAAAACTAAAGTGTATTCTATGAAGGTAGATATGGTGCAAAATGCGACAGCTTGTAAAACCTGATGTGAGCAATTGCAGGAAACAAATCTGAGCTTGTGTGCATTCATTTACACTTGTATAAAATATCCACGTATCTGTGAACCAAATTTGAAGTCACAGAAGAAAAAATAAAGTTTTGTAGCTTGTAGAAAAAAAATGAACTTAGTGATGAAATGTTTTTCTTTTTTTAAATACATTTTCCATTACAACTGCAACTTGGTTATTACAACCTCTCAAATCAGTCATTACAACTTCACGAATCTGCTCTGTGGCAGTATACATCCAGGAATCTGCTCTGAGGCAGTATACATCCAGGAATCTGCTCTGGACAGTATACATCCAGGAATCTGCTCTGAGGCAGTATACATCCAGGAATCTGCTCTGAGGCAGTATACATCCAGGAATCTGCTCTGAGGCAGTATACATCCAGGAATCTGCTCTGAGACAGTATACATCCAGGAATCTGCTCTGTGACAGTATACATCCAGGAATCTGCTCTGAGACAGTATACATCCAGGAATCTGCTCTGAGGCAGTATACATCCAGGAATCTGCTCTGTGGCAGTATACATCCAGGAATCTGCTCTGTGGCAGTATACATCCAGGAATCTGCTCTGAGGCAGTACACATCCAGGAATCTGCTCTGAGACAGTATACATCCAGGAATCTGCTCTGAGGCAGTATACATCCAGGAATCTGCTCTGAGGCAGTATACATCCAGGAATCTGCTCTGTGGCAGTATACATCCAGGAATCTGCTCTGTGGCAGTATACATCCAGGAATCTGCTCTGTGGCAGTATACATCCAGGAATCTGCTCTGAGGCAGTATACATCCAGGAATCTGCTCTGAGGCAGTATACATCCAGGAATCTGCTCTGTGGCAGTATACATCCAGGAATCTGCTCTGAGGCAGTATACATCCAGGAATCTGCTCTGTGGCAGTATACATCCAGGAATCTGCTCTGTGGCAGTATACATCCAGGAATCTGCTCTGTGGCAGTATACATCCAGGAATCTGCTCTGAGGCAGTATACATCCAGGAATCTGCTCTGTGGCAGTATACATCCAGGAATCTGCTCTGAGGCAGTATACATCCAGGAATCTGCTCTGTGGCAGTATACATCCACGAATCTGCGGCCTTGACTTTTGCTACACTTTTGCGATGAATGTGTCGCAAAAGTAATTTTCACCTGTAGATGTGGGGGAGGGAGGGGGGTTGGAGCGAAGGGGCGGAGCTATCAGAACGACAAGATGCAAACTCGGGTCACTCACAAACAGTCACAGCCATTCTGCTGTTGCCCCTTTCACACCAACGGTGCTCCCGTTCTAGCTTCGTGCTTCGCTCACAACAACAACAACAATGAGGGACATGCGTCGGGTCGATGATCGTGTTACTTTTAATCATACGAAGCCAGATTAAATTAAATAACTACTTCTCCAACCTTATACTTTGCTCCAGAGTGCCGTGGTTCATTGTGTATTAATGTGTTACAGCGGCCTTTACCGACCGCTGCAGTGCTGCTCTTCCACCGGAGTTTATTCTCCCGTTAACTCACAGCAGCGGCCGCTGTAAAGTCTTCACTGTCTGACTGTCACACAAGCAGCTGATACATATCCCCAATTCCCCAAGTGAATGTGTGCAGTATGAATTGACGCTGTTTGGCATCACAACGCTGTTATGAAAGTTTCTCTGGTATAAAATGGGTGATGTTAGCATAGCAACCGAAGCTAAACTGACTATCTTGACTACTTGTTGCTATCCTATTGTGGCATAAGCCGTTTTTTCTACAGGCACATTTTACCGGCGTATTTGTCATTATGATTCTACTTGTGATAGTCGGACATGACAACCTGTGCAGCCCATGTATTGATTCCATCCGATAGCTGCTATAATACAAAAACAACACGTCTGCCTGCTCTCCACAATGATCAATGACAGCGAACGGATGGTCAAAGTAAGCCACAAATAAACAGAATCACACGAAGCCTGGTCAGTGCTGCCTGACTTTATAAAGTGTGTGGTTGCGTTCTAGTCACTTTGCTCAGCGCTACTGCTTGTTACAACTTTTATTTTTCATAGGCTACTCTCCATAAACTGTTCGCTCAGGTTAATCTCTAATTTTTTCGAGCTTGGTAAGAACCGGTTTTCGGGGTTAGGGTTAGGGTTAGGGTTACCCTAGGAAAAACCGGTGCTTATCAGGCTCAAGCTCCGAATTTGGCCCTGGAACCACGTTGGTGTGAAAGGGGCAACATGCGGGGCCCCGCAGTCATCCGGTTCGACCTGACTATATGGCTGTGTGACCCGCTTGCGCCTCCTCGTTCTGATAGCTCCCCCTTCGCTCCAACCCCCTCCCTCCCCCCACATCTACAGGTGAAAATTACTTTAGCGACACATTCATCGCAAGAAGTGTAGCAAAAGTCAAGGCCGCAGATTCCTGGATGTATACTGCCTCAGAGCAGATTCCTGGATGTATACTGCCACAGAGCAGATTCCTGGATGTATACTGCCAGAGCAGATTCCTGGATGTATACTGCCTCAGAGCAGATTCCTGGATGTATACTGCCTCAGAGCAGATTCCTGGATGTATACTGCCACAGAGCAGATTCCTGGATGTATACTGCCTCAGAGCAGATTCCTGGATGTATACTGCCACAGAGCAGATTCCTGGATGTATACTGCCACAGAGCAGATTCCTGGATGTATCTGCCACAGAGAGATTCGTGACGTTGTAATGACTGATTTGAGAGGTTGTAATAACCAAGTTGCAGTTGTAATGGAGAATATATTTAAAAAATATGTATTTTTCTGCAAGTGAACATTTCATCACTAAGATGATGACTTTTTCTTCTACAAGCTACAAAACTTTTTTTTTCTTTCTGTGACTTCAAATTTGGTTCACAGGGTTAGGGTTAGGGTTAGGGTTAGGGTTAACCCTAACCCTAACCCTAACCCTATACAAGTGTAAATGTATGCACACAAGCTCAGAGTTTTTTTTTGCAAGTGCTCACATCAGGTTTTACAAGCTCTCGCATTTTGCACCATATCTACCTTCACAGTATTCTGATTGAAGATCCTGTTAACTGCTTTTTACGCCTTTGGGTTCATTTAATAATGGATTCAATCTCAAATAATATAATAAAATAATTTCTCTGGTATTGATATGCTGAATATTATTTGGTTGGATAACATCATGTTGTGAATTTGAAGTTTTTGGTCTTTAAAATAAAATGTCTTGAAAATTATTTGCTGGAATGTAAACAAATAAAAAGGAATATTTCTTTGTTATTATTTATAGAACTCAGTAGTAGCGTGCTCAGGTATAAATGACGCTGCCAGCCTGACACAGCAGGAAGTCTAGAGAGGAAGTTGGATAAATGTTTTTACCGCACACATCCGTACGACTGGGATTTGTTTGTTTATATGTCTAAATACCGTGCAAAGGTTGCAGGTCGGCAGTGGGCCGCCAGCTGATCCATTAAAGCACTTGAATGGAACGAGCAAGGTGTTTGGATTTCTTGAACATACGCGAGTTATACTCGAATTCGCCTCAAAGACTAAGTGACCTTTGAACATTCATTTTTGGGATGATTGGCCGATACAGCGCAAACCCTTGCTCTCTCTAGGGTTATTTTAATTCCCAGGGTGCAGTTTGGTTTGCTGCTGACTATCATATACTTATATGGTGATGTTGCTATACACTGAAGGCAATAAGAGGAACTCAAAGGTCAGAGTTTCACAGCCAAACCTCTGTGTTTTAACACTTTTAAAGACATAAACGCCTTGTTCCTTCTCTCTTTCAGATACGATGATGTTTGAAACCAACACTGGTTCCTCTCAAAGTAATACAATAGCTTCATTCAAATAGACTTTATTAAAAAATGCAAAAAGGGGGGTCTGGCATTATGAAAACTTAAATTGAAACAGAAACGTAGCTACATTTAATATATTATATTATTCAAAGGTATTCCATTGTTATTTTAATGAAATGTATAAAATAACATCTCTGGCTTAAAAGGCTGAAAACCAAACTGAAGCAGAACTTGGTTGGATAAAATCCAGTTCTTAATTTGGCATTTATTGAGAACTATTGGATGGATTTCATTACGTAACATGGTCCTGACACGGTCCATTGACTTTAAGAATAAAACTGATATCCTCTCACCTGAACAGACCACACCAGCGTCCTCAGTGTCGACAGTTATGAGTCCCAAATCCTGGATGGGTACACTCAGTCACAGAACTTTCACTTCCTGAACAGCCGACATCATCAAGCCAGATTGGTCCGGTCCCCTGACCATAGTGGGCTGAGTGAGGGGCGTTCAGTGCTGAACCACAGCGCAACTGTCTGCAGACGACCTGAGCATCGTTAGATCCCAGCCATCATCACACACTGTTCCCCATGTACTGTTGTGGAAGATCTCAACTCTTCCAGAGCAGCGATTGGAACCAGAGCCAGCCAATCTGACCTCAGCATCTATAGGACACAAAAAACCGGGCAATATTAAAGTAGTTTCCTGTACACTTAAGACCAAAAGGATTTATGCATCAGACCATAAAGTTGACTGACCTGCAGCAACTGAAGAGGTCAAGAGAAAAGAGACTATAAAGAGAAGAGAAGAAACAGATTACATTCAGCAGGATAGAAAGTGCAGAAACCAAAGTTCTACTTGTTCCTGTTTTAGACTTAGTCTTAAGAGACGTCCTCTTTAGACCAAACAATAAATCTGCTATGCATTGCAAAGGAAATGCTCCTTTAAAATTGAGTTTTGAAACATGGATCTTACCAATGACCAAACGGTGCAGGTTTCTCTGCTGTTCGCTCCCCATGGCTGACTCTAAGACTGCCTCATCTATCATGAGGGAACAGGCAGAAGACACTTAACTTAAAACCACCGTGCAACAACTTCACATTGTTAGAACACTTCCTCTTTCTGGAAATCATTTTAATGTACAGGGCAGAAGGGTAGTTTGCTGCTCACTAACATATAATGATGGCGATTATACTGTACCTCGAAGGGAATAAGAGGAACTCAAAGGGCACACCTCTCTAATTTCAGACGAGTTCCTTCTCTCCTACTGCCGATAAACCGACACTAGTTCCTGTCATCATAATACAAACTCATTATTATCAGGAACTTCAGCCTTCAAAGAATGAGCGGAAATCCCACTTTTTTGATATGCACTCTTTAAACATGTAAACTTTGAATGATCTGATGTTTTATAGTAACTTAAGCTGTTAGATAAATGTAGCAGAGTATAAAGTATTGTGAAATAAAAACACAAATCAAAACATCAAATAAAAGTGTATCAAAACTGTACTCAAGCACAGTACTTGGGTAACTATTTTTCAACATGCTCTTCTACTGCAGGAAATAGTATTTTACATTCCAGAACTCTTGCTGTTTTTAATGTCACCTAATTGCTCTCTAGTGGCCACTACTGGATACTGCAACAGAAGGGAACAAACTGTTTATATTCACTAAATGTCTGGGGACTTCTAAAGTAGTTACTCTGAAATGCATTTAATTTGAATCATTGTTTTCCATTCGTCATATATCTGTGTTTATTACATCTGACCTACACTATCTAGACAAAAGCATTGGGCCACCTACACATCACACCTAAAGGAGCTTTTATGACACGCCCCTTACAAATTCTTAGGCATTAATATGAAGTTGGTCCCCCCTTTGCAGCTATAACAGCTTCCACTCTTCTGGGAAGGCTTTCTGCAAGATTTTGGGTTGCTTTACACCCCTCCATGCAACGCTTGGCATATTGCTTGGTGATGTAAGGCTTGCATGCAGCTGCTCGGCTATGAAGAGCCATGCCATGAAGCTCCTGGCGCACAGTTTTGGTGCTGATATAAATAAAAAAATATATATATTAATTCCAGAACTGGAACTCTGCAGTTATTGAGTCAGCAGAGCTTTGGCCACTTTTATGCACTATGCATAGTTCACCATCTTTCTGGTCCTATCGCACGCGCTCGTGCTCGCGCTCCACCTTCCCGACGGTGCGGGCGAGACGGGCCGGCCACCTCAGCCGGCGCGCGCCGGCCCTCACTTTCATTGCGCCACAGGGTTTTGAATGCACCTCCGGCCCCTCTCGCCCACACCGTCGGCGTGCGCGTGCGATAGGACCAGGAAGATGGTGAACTATGCCTGGCAGGCAGGCGAAGCCTGAGGAATCTCTGGTGGAGGTCCGTAGCGGTCCTGACGTGCAAATCGGTCAAATCGGTCCGGGTCAAAGAAGGCTGTGACCGAGGTCAAAAGCTGAAAAGCACACACTTGTCCTTAATTGTTATCTTTTTTCTTTTCTTTTTTCTTTGCCACCACAGAAATGGCAATAGCAAACATCAGCAGACTGAAGATGAGCTATTAGCCCTTAGGCTCATCTGCTCCTGGAGGCTTTCATTATTATTGTGGAACTGAATTCCCAAGAGACATTTTCTGTTACAATGTAGGTTGTTGCAGGAGGCCTACATTCACACTTTGGTATAGGACATGACATGTGTGTACAGTTGTCATTTGTTGTGTGAGAATAAGTTATTATTTTGTTCTTTATGTTCTCACTTGTGGTGTGTGAGTGACGGAGTGAGTGAGTGAGTGAGTGAGTGAGTGAGGAGTGAGTGAGTGAGTGAGTGAGTGAGTGAGAGGGAGAGAGAGAGAGACTGCCCTTTGTACATGTAGCTGTGGCTGACAATAAATAATGTTATTATGAATAAATGTGTCTCCGAGTCCTGCATGCACTTTGCATAGACTGTATTTTAACATTGGTCATATGGTGGTACTTGGAGAGCCAACTATTTTCTCAGGTGGTACTTGGTGTAAAAAGGTAGAGAACCACTGCTCTAGAGGGTTACCTACCTTGCTTTTGTGCTCAAGACCATTTTCCTCCAGAGGGGTACCGCTAAGTTCATTGTCCTAAATAGGGTCTTAATAACTCCTTCACCATTCTGTCAAGACTCTGGTCCTCAAGAGGGGTACCGACTTCCGTTCTCCAGCGGGTTACCGCCAAGTCCTCACCCTACAGTTACTGACCTGGAGGGTACCAACAACAATTTAGTCCTCCAGAAGTTTACTGAGGCGTATAGTGCGTAAAAGTGGCCAAAGCTCTGCTGACTCAATAACTGCAGAGTTCCAGCTCTGGCATTAATATATATATATATATATATATATATTTATATCAGCACGGAGTAGGGGTTTCACCAACTAATCGACTAGTCGACTAGTCGACTACCTCTACCACTAGTCGGCGCTGTAGGCCCAAGTCATCTAGTCGTGAACAAAATGGAGGCAAACGTGGGAGATGAGGATGCTGACATTGGCGCTGAGGTGCTGCAAAATGCTCCAGCAAAACACACCCGACATTCAGGGGTCCTCATCTTATGCGCAAATGCACCGCACCTATGCACTATACAGTTTCAGTTTTAGCTCCGGCGCTAAAAGTTCACGAGCGTGCTCCACTAGCACCCCCTCTTTGAACAGCTGTTTGGACCTCATTTCGAGAGCAACAAGAAAACACGGGTCAACAGTGGCGCGGATGAGCTACGGGATTACTGCCAGCAGACACCCCATATCCACACAATGGATAACCCTCTGAAGTGGTGGGCACAAAACGTGAACCGCTTCCCCGTTTAGCCAAGCTTTCCAGGAGCTACCTGGCTACACCAGCACCCCAAGTGAACGGATGTTTTCCCTGGCAGGAACCACTGTCACCCGACAGCGGTCAAGCCTCCTTCCCTCACATGTTGACGCTTTGGTCTTCCTTAACGCAAATCAAAGAACCTGGAAGGGGGACATCCTTATCGAGGAGGACAGTGACAGCGAGTAAAGTGTTGCGCAATGCGCACTGGATTTACGTTGCATTTATGTTCTTAACAGAGTTTTTGCAGTAGATTTGGTGAGTCCAGTTACTGGTTTTTATTTAATCAGCCATGTAACCCAAATTAAAATGCTGCTTTGTTACAGTGTTTAATGTAACTGTATGCATTGCAATACAAAATACAGTTTTACACCTCTCTTTGTGTGTCTTTATTATGACGTAACAACTAGTCGACTACTATTTTGAAAAACTTGTCGACTAGTAAATATTGGTAGTTGTGAAACCCCTAGCACGGAGTGGAGGGGTGTAAAGCAACCCAAAATCTTGCAGAAAGCCTTCCCAGAAGAGTGGAAGCTGTTATAGCTGCAAAGGGGGGACCAACTTCATATTAATGCCTAAGAATTTGTAAGGGGCGTGTCATAAAAGCTCCTTTAGGTGTGATGTGTAGGTGGCCCAATGCTTTTGTCTAGATAGTGTAGGTCAGATGTAATAAACACAGATATATGACGAATGGAAAACAATGATTCAAATTAAATGCATTTCAGAGTAACTACTTTAGAAGTCCCCAGACATTTAGTGAATATAAACAGTTTGTTCCCTTCTGTTGCAGTATCCAGTAGTGGCCACTAGAGAGCAATTAGGTGACATTAAAAACAGCAAGAGTTCTGGAATGTAAAATACTATTTCCTGCAGTAGAAGAGCATGTTGAAAAATAGTTACCCAAGTACTGTGCTTGAGTACAGTTTGATACACTTTTATTTGATGTTTTGATTTGTGTTTTTATTTCACAATACTTTATACTCTGCTACATTTATCTAACAGCTTAAGTTACTATAAAACATCAGATCATTCAAAGTTTACATGTTTAAAGAGTGCATATCAAAAAAGTGGGATTTCCGCTCATTCTTTGAAGGCTGAAGTTCCTGATAATAATGAGTTTGTATTATGTTGACAGGAACTAGTGTCGGTTTATCGGCAGTAGGAGAGAAGGAACTCGTCTGAAATTAGAGAGGTGTGCCCTTTGAGTTCCTCTTATTCCCTTCGAGGTCCAGTATAATCGCCATCATTATATGTTAGTGAGCAGCAAACTACCCTTCTGCCCTGTGCCAGTGCAGAAGGTGTGTCCTGTGTTCAGCATTCAGGAAGTGAACCTGGACCATGAATACAAAATCAGATAATAAACGTTTTATGTTAAAAATGTTAAGTAGGGGCCATAAGCATTTAGAAGCACTTCATGCTAACTTGTATATGTTGGGCAATTTGCACAATTAGCATAATAAGGATAGGATTTCAACAATGGTTCGGGCAAGGTAGTAGTACTCATACTGTGATCGCCCTCTGTATAATGTGTACTACACATATACTCGTATGGTAGTATTCATACTGTGATCCCCCTCTGTATAATGTGTACTACACGTATACTCGTATGGTAGTATTCATACTGTGATCCCCCTCTGTATAATGTGTACTACAATATACTCGTATGGTAGTATTCATACTGTGATCCCCCTCTGTATAATGTGTACTACACATATACTCGTATGGTAGTATTCATACTGTGATCCCCTCTGTATAATGTGTACTACACATATACTCGTATGGTAGTATTCATACTGTGATCCCCCTCTGTATAATGTGTACTACACATATACTCGTATGGTAGTACTCATACTGTGATCGCCCTCTGTATAATGTTTGCTACACGTATACTCGTATGGTAGTATTCATACTGTGATTGCCCTCTGTATAATGTGTACTACACATATACTCGTATGGTAGTATTCATACTGTGATTGCCCTCTGTATAATGTGTACTACACATATACTCGTATGGTAGTATTCATACTGTGATTGCCCTCTGTATAATGTGTACTACACATATACTCGTATGGTAGTATTCATACTGTGATCCCCCTCTGTATAATGTGTACTACACATATACTCGTATGGTAGTATTCATACTGTGATTGCCCTCTGTATAATGTGTACTACACATATACTCGTATGGTAGTATTCATACTGTGATCCCCCTCTGTATAATGTGTACTACACGTATACTCGTATGGTAGTATTCATACTGTGATCCCCTCTGTATAATGTGTGCTACACGTATACTCGTATGGTAGTATTCATACTGTGATCCCCCTCTGTATAATGTGTGCTACGTATACTCGTATGGTAGTATTCATACTGTGATCCCCCTCTGTATAATGTGTACTACACATATACTCGTAAGGTAGTACTCATACTGTGATCCCCCTCTGTATAATGTGTACTACACATATACTCGTATGGTAGTACTCATACTGTGATCCCCCTCTGTATAATGTGTACTACACATATACTCGTATGGTAGTACTCATACTGTGATCCCCCTCTGTATAATGTGTACTACACATATACTCGTATGGTAGTATTCATACTGTGATCCCCCTCTGTATAATGTGTGCTACACGTATACTCGTATGGTAGTATTCATACTGTGATCCCCCTCTGTATAATGTGTACTACACATATACTCGTATGGTAGTATTCATACTGTGATCCCCCTCTGTATAATGTGTACGACACGTATACTCGTATGGTAGTATTCATACTGTGATCCCCCTCTGTATAATGTGTACTACACATATACTCGTATGGTAGTATTCATACTGTGATTGCCCTCTGTATAATGTGTACTACACATATACTCGTATGGTAGTATTCATACTGTGATTGCCCTCTGTATAATGTGTACTACACGTATACTCGTATGGTAGTATTCATACTGTGATCCCCTCTGTATAATGTGTACTACACGTATACTCGTATGGTAGTATTCATACTGTGATCCCCCTCTGTATAATGTGTGCTACACGTATACTCGTATGGTAGTATTCATACTGTGATCCCCTCTGTATAATGTGCTACACGTATACTCGTATGGTAGTATTCATACTGTGATCCCCCTCTGTATAATGTGTACTACACGTATACTCGTAAGGTAGTATTCATACTGTGATTGCCCTCTGTATAATGTGTGCTACACATATACTCGTATGGTAGTATTCATACTGTGATCCCCTCTGTATAATGTGTACTACACATATACTCGTATGGTAGTATTCATACTGTGATCACCCTCTGTATAATGTGTACTACACATATACTCGTATGGTAGTATTCATACTGTGATCGCCCTCTGTATAATGTGTACTACACATATACTCGTATGGTAGTATTCATACTGTGATCCCCCTCTGTATAATGTGTACTACACATATACTCGTATGGTAGTATTCATACTGTGATCCCCCTCCGTATAATGTGTACTACACATATACTCGTATGGTAGTATTCATACTGTGATCCCCCTCCGTATAATGTGTACTACACATATACTCGTAAGGTAGTATTCATACTGTGATCGCCCTCTGTATAATGTGTACTACACATATACTCGTAAGGTAGTATTCATACTGTGATTGCCCTCTGTATAATGTGTACTACACATATACTCGTATGGTAGTATTCATACTGTGATGCCCTCTGTATAATGTGTACTACACATATACTCGTATGGTAGTATTCATACTGTGATTGCCCTCTGTATAATGTGTACTACACATATACTCTCATCCATCCATCCATCTTCTCCCGCTTATCCGTGGTCGGGTCGCGGGGGTAGCAGTTCCAGCAGAGAGCCCCAAACTTTCTTTTCCCTGGCCACATCAACCAGCTCTGACTGGGGGATCCCAAGGCGCTCCCAGGCCAGCGAAGATCCAATCCATGACTAGCACAGAAGTCCAGTAACAAACCACCACTCCGGTTCAGATCAGGGGGGCCGTTCCTCCCAATCACGCCCCTCCAAGTGTCTCCATCATTGCCCACATGTGCGTTGAAGTCTCCCAGCAAGATTAAAGAGTCCCCTTCAGGAGCCCCATACAGGACTCTTTCCAGGGTCTCCAAGAAGGCCGTATACTCTGAACTGCTGTTTGGTGCATAAGCACACACAACAGTCAGAGTTTTCCCCCCCATAACCCGCAGGCGTAGGGAGGCGACCCTCTCGTCCACTGGGGTAAACTCCAACAACGAAGCACCCAACCGGGGGCTTGTGAGTATCCCCACACCCGCCCGGCGCCTCACACCTTGAGCAACTCCGGAGAAGAATAGAGTCCAACCCCTATCCAGATATACTCGTATGGTAGTATTCATACTGTGATCCCCCTCTGTATAATGTGTACTACACATATACTCGTATGGTAGTATTCATACTGTGATTGCCCACAGGACAAATGCTCGTATTATATTTAACCAGTTGAGCCCTGAGCCTGTTTTCCAGGTCTCAGGCTCGAGAAAGGACACGCCCAGAACAAATGACTATATCTTCTAAAAGGAGTAAATTCATAATCTTTTTTCTCAAAGCAATGATAAACCTGTGAGTTGGATGTAGAAAAGTCACAATCAATATAGATGTTTGTGTTTTAAAGTAAATTGAGATTGAACATAGTAAAAAAATGTAAATTATAGCATCCGTCCAAAGAAAAAACATTACTTATACTTGAATGATGGGATAGTAGACAAAAAGCTTTAGGAATCCAAACGATAACATATGATTCAGACTCAGACTGCAAGGAATCTGGGTGTGACCCTAGATAACAACATGTCCTTCACTGCAAACATCGCTGCAACAACCCGCTGCTGCAGATACACTCTTTACAACATCAGGAGGATACATCCCCTCCTGGTCCAGGCTCTTGTCTACTATTACTGCAACTCCTCCTGGCTGGTCTACCTGCATGTGCCATCCGACCTCTGCAGCTCATCCAGAATGCAGCGGCTCGTCTGGTCTTCAACCTTCCTAAATGTTCCCACTCCGCTCCTCCGCTCCCTTCACTGGCTTCCAGTAACTGCTAGAATCCACTTCAAGACACTGGTACTTGCGTACCATGCTGTGAATGGATCTGGCCCTTCCTACATCCAGGACATGGTTAAACTGTACACCCCAGCACGTGCACTCCGCTCTGCATCGGCCAAACGGCTCGCTGCACCAGCACTGCGAGGGGGACCCAAGTTCCCATCAGCAGAAACACGTGGGTTTGCTATCCTGGCTCCAAAATGGTGGAATGAGCTCCCCATTGACATCAGGACAGCAGAAAGCTTACACATCTTCCGGCGCAGACTGAAAACTCATCTCTTTCGACTCCACTTCGAGCGATAGAATTACTAACAAAGGACTGGCTTATCTAAAGCCAGTTGAGTAGCACTTGAAATGTTTTGGCTCTATGAAACCTGATGTACTTATATGATTCTGTTTTCTTCAAGTTTGTATCTTCTTGGTCGAATGCACTTATTGTAGTCTCTTTGGATAAAAGCCTCAGCTAAATGAATGTAATGTGATAAGTACCCTGTATCAAGATTAATGCAAAACAAGTGACATTTGACCTTTTTAGAGAGGTCATTTGGGTGTATTTGCCCTATCTCTGGAACCCATCGGTCGATTTTGGTGATTGACACCACTTTTGAACCGTTAGAGCCAATAGAATCGAGGGGAAGTTCCTAAATCCATCTAAACATTACAATTAAGGAATGAGAGTGATGCGCACAAAACCGGAAGTTTGTAACACTCTATATGAAAAATAAGTTTATCGCCATAAATGTGATGATGGATTATCAGTAATCATTTCAAAGTGACACAGAGACATTGGGTTAACCTTCAGCAGCGTTTATATGCGTTGTAATGCAAAGCAAAGGTAAGACGTATTTGCCGTTTTGGCCCCGTAAAGGGAAGTTGTGTGTTGTCTTTCCTGGCTTTCGCTGCCGTGAGTTTTGGTCGCACAGTGCTGATACTTATTCCATTGGAATCTGTGGAATCTCAGCTTTCATGATATCTAGTTTGTGTAGATAGAATGAAGTATAAAATATTGCTACCATGAGTTATGTGCTAAGTGCGTTAGCACTCTTTCGCTTAGTGCTAATTCAGAGGCTTGGCGTTAGCCTTGTGTTTTGTTTAGGTAAAAATATTCATATCGTCTGTTAGCTGAGTTTCTTCCCGTTAAGTGGGTATGACACATTAATAGGTTGTTAAATGTTAAAAGCCCCAAGACACAGTTTCGTGAATATTGTTGTGTTTTGCCCCCGCCGGCGAGGGCATGGCGTTTAACAGGTTAACACTGGTAAAGACATAACCACCTTGTTCCTTCTCTCCGCTGAGAACCAACAACAGTTCCTGTTCTCATAAAACCAACTCATCATTACCAAAGACTTCAGCCCTGCATGAGCATAGGCCACAACATATATAACATCTTAAATTCACTATTAAAGGGTTTTGGCTGGGCAATTCTGTGTTGTACATTTCAAAAAGGTAGAGGATAACTTTCAGTTCTCCACTAACAGACCACAAAAGTGAAATAAATATACTGACCTTTCTGTCCAGACACCGTTCCAACTTCCACTGCAAGGTCCTGTCTCCATTTTGGGTACCACCAAGGCCTTGTTCTCCAAAAGGGATACCAAAAGGAATTTCGTCCACCAGAGGTGTAATGACGAGGCTTTAGTCCTCCAAAGCGGTCATTACACAACCCTGGACCTCGATAGCGGTACCGATCTTCTTCTTCAAAAAGGGTAGCGACAACAATTTCATCTTCCTGAAAAGACCCACGTCCTTCAGAGGGTTATTCCCAAGTCCTTTATCCTCCACTAGGGTACCGCCAGCTCCTTCACCCTCCCGAGGGGAACCGACTAGACCTTCATTTTCCAGAAGGGTCCTAACAAATCCTTCATCCTCAAGAAGAGTACCGCCAAATCCTTCGTCCTCAAGAGGGGTATGGCCAAATCTTTCGTCCTCAAGAGGGGTACGGTCAAGAACCATGTCCTCCAGTGTTCTTTCTTCTGAGGCTTTAAATCAGTCCTGCCTCCTGGCTGTACTCCAGAAAGGGGTCGTACTGTCTTTCTTAGGTTGTGTGGAACCAGTGCACAACATGTATTGAAGTCCCTCCCATGTCTGCTAAACCAGAAGGAAAACATAGCTATTGGGCTTTTTGAATTAAAGTTAAAGACAGTAAATAATAATAAGACAGAATAGATATATGTAAAATGGGACACCCTAATAAGCCATTTATCAGGAAGTATTTCAAATATAGCCTACTAACACATCTAGAAGGAGAGAGAGTTTATGTATTATGAAGACAGATTTACAAGCTTAGGAAACACCAACACTAACTAAATGCCTGAAACTAATCTAACCCTGACTACATATTGATAAGTCTGAACACTGGTTTAACATTGGTACGATACAATAAATACAGATATGACAAACTGAGTATTAGTTTATAACTTATAACTCTTACATGCATTAGAGGCATTACCGATAATGGATGTCAGCTCTCGGGAGATGTCAATGCGTGGTGCGGTTACCCGAAGTGACAGACCTAATGGTACGCTTATCTCTGCCTTAGACGCCTTACCGATAATGGACGTCCTCTCTCGGGAGATGTCAAGGAGTTGTGCGGTTACACAAAGTGACAGACCTAATCGTACACTTATATCTGCCCCAGAGTGCGCTCACAGACCCCCAAAGGACGGTCTAATGCTCTCCAGCATGTCTCGCTAATGTGTGCCCTTAGCAGGACGGAGCAGCTGACATTACAACCCAGGCATAAGTGTTTGAAAGGCGGGGGAAAAGTCTTGTAAATACCTGGAAGTCCCACACCCTGTACACACAGTTTACCCAGGATCCAAGCTTTCCCCCCGCTTTTGAATAGCTGTTTTGTGCCCTGTAATTCCCACAACCTGTACACACACATGTTTACCCAGGATCCAAGCTCTTCTCCCCGCTTTTGAATAGCTTTTATGTGCTCTGTATTTCCCACACCCTGTACACACTGTTTAACCAGGATCCAAGCTCTTTCCCGCTTTTAATAGCTTTTATGTGCCCTGTAATTCCCACACCCTGTACACACTGTTTACCAGGATCCAAGCTCTTTCCCGCTTTTAATAGCTTTTATGTGCCCTAAGTCCCACATGTACACACATGTTTACCCAGGATCCAAGCTCTTCTCCCCGCTTTTGAATAGCTTTATGTGCCCTGTATTCCCACACCCTGTACACACATGTTTACCCAGGATCCAAGCTCTTCTCCCGCTTTTTAATAGCTTTATGTGCCCTGATTTCCCACACCCTGTACACATGTTTACCAGGATCCAAGCTTTTCCCTGGCTTTTTAATAGCTTGTATGTGCCCTGGGAGTCCCACACCCTGTACACATGTTTACCCAGGATCCAAGCTCTTCTCCCCGCTTTTGAATAGCTTTTATGTGACCTGTAATTCCCACACCCTGTACACACTGTTTACCCAGGATCCAAGCTATTTTCCTGGCTTTTTAATAGCTGTCATGTTCCCTGGAAGTCCCATACTAATTAAATGTATTTGTATGATATATTTCTGGGGTAGGAAAGTGACATTTCTGGGTGATTCTGTCAGTTTATGGAGCTTAGCCCAAATATCCTGGAGGTTCCAGGCCGAATTTGGTGTTCATAGGCTGCCTGCCATGGTCCCCCACCCGTGGAAAGAAGAAAAAAGTGAAGAAAATGGTTAATTATATCTTAAAATAATCAAAAATGAAGTTTTGAAAAAAGTCTGAAAAATGACTAAGTGCCAACGGAGAAGGGGAAATGAAAAGCTCAACCCTTCGGCGCTTCGGGCCGTTTTTTCCCCTTCTCCGTTGCAAGTTGCAACGGAGAAGCGGAAAAGGGTCCGGGGCTTCATTTCCCCTACTCCGTCAAAAAAATTCATTCATACATTTCAGACTACCGTCTGCACGAAATCGGAAACCCGTTTTTGGTCATACTCTGAAAATAAACGGCTGTCTGCAAACGCGGAGGTGAAGTGTCCGCTCACCATGCACTATGGGTCAGCCATATTTTGTGCCTCAAGACCCCCCAGCCTGGTTCTCACAAAAGTTGACTGACAAATGTGCCTCTGGAGGAATGTAAGGGGAGTTGCCAGGGGACTCTATCCCGTTATGAGGCACTATTTTCGGATACATTTTTTACATTTTCACCCCTTGCCTGGTTCTCAAAAGTTGTCTGACAAATGTGACTCTGGAGGAATGTCAGGGGAGTTGCAGGGGACTCTATCCGTTACAGGCACTATTTTCGGATACATTTTTTACATTTTCACCACTTGCCTGGTTCTCAAAAAAGTTTGTCTGACAAATGTGACTCTGGAGGAATGTCAGGGGAGTTGCCAGGGGACTCTACCCGCGTTACAAGGCACTATTTTCGGATACATTTTTTACATTTTCACCACTTGCCTGGTTCTCAAAAAAGTTTGTCTGACAAATGTGACTCTGGAGGAATGAGAGGGAGTTGACAGGGGACTCTACCCGCGTTCAGGCACTATTTTCGGATACATTTTTTACATTTTCACCACTTGCCTGGTTCTCAAAAAAGTTGTCTGACAAATGTGACTCTGGAGGAATGAGAGGGGAGTTGACAGGGGACTCTACCCGCGTTCAAGGCACTATTTTCGGATACTTTTTTACATTTTACCACTCTTGCCTGGTTCTCAAAAAAGTTATGTCTGACAAATGTGACTCTGGAGGAATGAGAGGGGAGTTGACAGGGGACTCTACCCGCGTTAAGGCACTATTTTCGGATACTTTTTTACATTTTCACCACTTGCCTGGTTCTCAAAAAAGTTATCTGACAAATGTGACTCTGGAGGAATGAGAGGGGAGTTGACAGGGGACTCTACCCGCGTTAAGGCACTATTTTCGGATATTTTTTACATTTTCACCCCTTTTTTGATGGATGAATTTGAACTTATTTTGTTACTTTTTGCTCAGTTTGACCCAGTTCTGGCCACCGTGTTGCCTGGAGGATAGGACCGAGAGATGACAGACTCTCTGGCCGCCTCACAAGAGTCTATTGTCGGACCCTTTCTTTGCTTTTCCGGGGCACCCCAAACCCTCCCACGGTTGGGGCACCATGAATTGATGCATCAGACCAAATGTTGCCATCACCAGCCCTGCGGAGGTGGGACCATCCAACCCGGTGGTAACCCAATACCTCCCTTGGTCCGTGCACCATGGATTGAAGCATCGGACCCAGTGTCGCAATCACCGGTCACACTAACGCATATAAACAGATAAATAGAACATCATTTTGATCAAATTCATTGTGTCTGTTCTAGTGAGGATGTCGTCCGAATGCCCGGTGTGCAGATTCCTCTATCTGGCGTTGAACAAGCACCTTAAGCACAAACATGCAGTGCGTAACTTGGAAGAGAGAGGCATCATTCTGAAAATGGCGAGTGGCAGGATAAATGTTCGCACCAAACCCTGTCCCATCACAGGGTGTTCGTATGCTGGGAAGAGACTGGACCGTCATGTAACTCATGACCACCCTGAGTTATCCCGATGTGAGGCACATCAGGTCATGGCAAGGCTGAAGCATAGTGTGGCCCTGCAGTTGCTCCATGACTCCGTGAGACTAACCCCATCATTGGAATGGCTACATCATTGGATATAGACAATGAGGAGGAATACCCCGGGCACCCTCCACCCTTGTCCCCACATATTGAGTGTGACAATGATGACTGCAGGCAGGTGGTGCTGGAAAATGTGGCATTGGGCTCAGAAGGATGCCCTCAATGATGAGGTGAAGACCCTGCGCTCCAGGCTGAAAAAGGAGCTAAAACCCAGGAAGCAGAGGGCCACTGCTGCTGTGCTGAGGAAGATGAAGAATGTATACGATTTAAGGGCCTTCCAATCACAAGTACCTCCGGCACGAACACAGCAGCCTCCGGTGGAGACCCGGGTGTGAAGACCCCTGACCACCCTGTGATGGAGTCCCCAGCAGCCTCCGGTGCAGACCCGTGTGTGAAGACCCCTGACCACCCTGTGATGCAGTCCCCAGCAGCCTCCGGTAGTAGGACCCCTGTATGTCAGAAGACCCGTGCGTCTGTCTACAATAAGCTGAAAGCTAAGCTGTCTAAGAACTCGCCCTCCCCCCCAAATCTCTGGTCCACTGGGAAGGGACGGGGGAATACCATGCGTGAAATCAAGTTGCCTAAAAGCATGGAGGCGTACCTTCAGACATACAGGGAGCATTGTGAGGGTGTAGCTCCGACAGTAAAACATAAAGAAAATGCTCTGTCGAAGGTCAGCAGGATAAAACACTTCCTCACATTCTCGTCCCATGGTGTGAAGCGGCTGTCAGACTGGCTGTTCCTGAAAGACTTAAATAAGATCCGTGGCTGGATCAAGTATATTTCGAAGTGGTGCCAGGCAGTCACCACATCGGAGTTCTTCCTGAAGAATGTGAATCATTTCATGAGGTACATGTCTGATTCAAAGCCCCGGGGGTGCAGGCTCACCATGTCTGATATTTCCCACATAATCAGAGAGTTGAGAGCCAACATGAAAAACATGAAGAAGGCAGTCACTGTGCACCAGTTTAAGGTGAAAAGGAATAAACTGGATCATCTGCCGAGCCAGGCTGAACTTTTCGCCGCCATGGCGGCCGCAGAGAAGCGCATCCCCCAGCTCCTCGACCTGATGACCAGCACGCCGACCTCAAGCACCCAAAACCTGCTATATGGCTATCTAACCCTCCATTGGAGCCTCCTCTATGGCCACCGTCCGGGCGTGTACGCAAACATGACCAACATCGAGGTATTAGAGGCGGACAAAAGGGGAACTGCTGATGGCTACATCATCCATGTGCAGGACCACAAGACAGCCAAGACATTTGGCGAAGCACAGCTGGCGCTTACAGTAAATGAGTTTAGCTGGGTCATGCGGTGGATGGGGATAAAAGAGGCATTGCTGGGTCCTCAGAATGAATTCTTCCTTTCCACAACAGGGAAGTGTGCCTCCAGGAACCTGAATGCTCACTTGAAGAGTGCATGGGCTGATGCTGGGCTAGAAACAGCCGTCACCTTCACAATCCTGCGCACTGCCCTGGCTGACAATATCAAGCATCACCAAGATCCAGCAAGCCGGTCGATTCTCGCCAGGTTTATGTGTCACGACATAACCACGGCTGACCGGTTCTACGCGAATGCACCTGGAATAAAGGAGGCATGAAAATCCGCTCAATGTTCAGGGCGTCATCGGTTGTTGCTGCAGCAGCTGCAGCAGAATCAGAAGGATGTCTACAGCCATCAGACGAGGATACCTCCAAAGAGGGCTCCGGGGCTGAGAGCAGCATACAAGACCCCAACCATACCTCTTCTTCAGAGCATGAGCAACCTGAAGGGTCATTGGAGCGGGAGCAGCAGCGGATGCGGAAGCGGGAGGGAAGAGGCCAATGAAGTCTGGAATTGGACCGGTTGACTCAACCTGTTTGCCCTTGTGCACGTACGAATTAGACCCCTGAATGGCCCCGGACCCCCGCTAAACATTGGAGTATTTGTACCGTGTATACTGTTTTTGTCATGCATACTGTGTAAGCTGTTTTTGTTAAAAATAAAAGGCGCCTGCTGCATTAGGGTTACCAGGGCCATGTGAAAATCCTCCACAGAGGGGGTGGTGTTGCTGTGAAGAAGGTCGAATATGGATGCTGATGGGCGGACAGTAAATCACCACAACATCCACCCCTTTAAGTTTACCAGGGCCATGTGAAAATCCTCCACAGAGGGGGTGGTGTTGCTGTGAAGAAGGGCGAATATGGATGCTGATGGGCGGACGGTAAATCACCACAAATCCACCCCTTTAAGTTTTACCAGGGCCATGTGAAAATCCTCCACAGAGGGGGTGGTGTTGCTGTGAAGAAGGTCGAATATGGATGCTGATGGGCGGACAGTAAAGCACCACAAAATCCACCCCTTTAAGTGTTACCAGGGGCATGTGAAAATCCTCCACAGAGGGGGTGGTGTTGCTGTGAAGAAGGTCGAATATGGATGCTGATGGGCGGACATTAAAGCACCACAAAATCCACCCCCTTTTAGGGTCACCAGGGGCACGAAGTTCTGGAGGGTGTGAATGTCTTGACAAATAAAAGCTATTCAAAAGCGGGGAGAAGAGCTTGGATCCTGGTAAACAGTGTGTACAGGTGTGGGAATGAAGGGCGCAAAACAGCTATTAAAAAGCGGGGAGAAGAGCTTGGATCCTGGGTAAACATGTGTGTGTACAGGGTGTGGGAATGACAGGGCACATAAAAGCTATTCAAAAGCGGGGAAAAGAGCTTGGATCCTGGGTAAAATAGAGGCAGAGTGAACCCAGAGAGGCCGGCGCAGCTGCATTTTCGACCCGGGAAAATGGTTTGAAAGGTGGGGATAAAGTGTTTTAAAGGTGGGGAAAGTGTTCACGCAGCCCCCTGACAACGGTAATAATGATTAAAAACCATTTCTAGGGCAGGGTGTATTTTAAAAGTGAAAGAAAAACTATTTTAAACCGGTTAAAAGGCACAAAAGTGATTTAAGTGCAGTTCCCATGTGTCCCCACAGGAGGGCGCTTCAGCCTGCTTGGCACAGTGCATTAACAGTAAAACATGCAATAAATAAAGGCAAATGGATGGATTTAAGGTGCAGGGAGGCTCCGCACGAGACACAGGTACATTCCCAATCCCCCACAGTAGTGACAACGGTGATTTAAACTAGTTTCTGCGGGGAAAAGAGTGCTAAAAGTCTGCTAAAAGTCTGCTAAAACTCTGATAACGGTGTGGTACAAGTCTGATTGTTTCAGAGACCCATAGTAAGGATACAATATAACCATTTCCATCTAAAAGTATCCATTAAAATGCATTTGCAGGGTGAACAGTGCAGAGAGAAGCCTGAAAATGCCTCTCCAGCACCACAGAGAGCTCCCAGGTGCTGCGGAGGGTGGGAGACAGGCTCACAGCTACATTCCCAAGTCCCCACAGTAGTGACAACGGTGATTTAAAACTGTTTCTGCGGGGAAAAGAGTGCTAAAAGTCTGCTAAAACTCTGCTAAGCCTGAAAATGCCTCTCCAGCACCACAGAGAGCTCCCAGGTGCTGCGGAGGGTGGGAGACAGGCGCCGCTGGCTTTCTCAACCCAGGGAAAGTGTTTGAAAGGGGGGGAAAGTGTTTTAAAGGTGGGCCACTAGTGTTGTGAATAGAGGCATAGTGCACCCAGAGAGCAGGCCGGCGCAGCTGCCTTTTCGACCCGGGAATAAGTGTTCTAAAGGCGGGGTAAAGTTGTTTGAAATATACCCCTGGATGGATGTACAGTGTGGTAAATATTCTGCCACACACCTCCAGGGTGCATCACTGCCCTATACAAGCCAGGGAAATAGCTTGGATCCTGGGTAAACATGTGTGTACAGGGTGTGGGAATGAGAGGGCGCAAAACAGCTATTAAAAAGCGGGGAGAAGAGCTTGGATCCTGGGGAAATATTTTTGAATTGTTTAAGTGTTTTTAAACGTCTGGAAGAGAGTTTTAGCCTGTCATCTTGCAGTATATGATTTAACATGGAAGCACTCCTGAAAATGCACATAATATGTTCATTTGAGGAGTGCTTCCATGTTAAATCATATACTGCAAAATGACAGGCTAAAACTCCCTTCCAGACCCATGAATAAGTGTTCTAAAGGCGGGGTAAAGTTGTTTGAAATAGACCCCTGGATGTACAGTGTGATAAATAGTCTGACACCTCCAGGGTGTCTCACTGCCCTATACAAGCCAGGGAAGGTGCTTGAATCCTGGGGAAATATTTTTGAATTGTTTAAGTGTTTTTAAAATGTATGGAACAGTGTTTTGTCACTTTCAAAACTCTCCCGTCACTGGCCGGATAAATGGGGTCGATTTTATATTCCATCTGACCGTTAATATTCCAGTGAGACGAAGTACGTCTGATGGCCGGAGGGATCCCATGTTAATTTCGTCCAGAAACGAGAGTATTCCGTTGCATATTGTATTAACAGCTGCTGCTTTAAGCTCTTTTTAAATACAGATAAACTAATTTTTAAAGTCTTTTCAATATCTTACCACACTAAAGCTGGTATATATTTATGTTTTACCCTTTATAAGATGCGCTTACCTTGTCTTCTGTGTATGGAAAGAGAAATAAGTTTGGACAGGTTCTACCAATTGCAGCAGGTAAAGTATTCCAGTCTGTTGGAGCTTCAAACATGAACGCTCAGAAACAGACTGGAATACTTGACCTGCTGCGATTAGATCTCCGTCATCATTGGGTGTGTTTAAGCATTATCATCTCACTTTCAGCTGCTCTGCTGTTGTCATTGATAAAACAGATCTAAGACACTACTGTCTATCAAATTGTAATGATTGTATCTGTATTACTTCTGCTTTGCTTTCTGTTATTTTGTTCATGTATCTGTAAGATGTTGCTTTTGTCGGGACCCTCTTGAAAACGAGATGGTGCATCTCAAGGGGTTTATCCTAATAAATAAATGTCTATATTTACTTCTTTTTTTCACGAAACTGTGTCACAGGGCTTCTTGACATTTAATAAACTATGAATGTGTCATACTCATTTAACGGGAAGAAACTCCGCTATCTGACGATATGAACCATTTTTACGGAAACAAAAATACAAGTCTCACAAGAAGCGTCTATATTAGCCCTGAGCGAAAAAATGCTAACGCACTTAGCATAGAACTCACGGTATAAATACTTTATTACTATCGGATCTGCACAAACAAGATATTAGCTAACAAGCTGAGATTCCACAGATTCTAGACGTATTAGTATCATCACTGAGCGATCAGAACTCCCGACATGGGAAGCAAACAAGACATAACAACACAGAGCTTTATGGAGCAAAAACGGGAGAAATGTCTTACCTTCTGCTGTTTCTGATCAAAAGTCGTGTTCAATGGCCTTAAAATGAGAAAAACGCTGCTGAAGGTTAATCCATAGGTTCATCCAATGTCTCTGTGTCACTTTGAAATGATTACTGATAATCAATCTTCATATTTATGTCAAAAACTGAGTTTTTTATATTGGCTGCTATGATAACTACCAGAGTGTATGAGAGCCTCCTGTTTGGGTGTTCTGGCTACGCATCACTCTCACACCTTATTTGGTAACGTGTAGGTGGATTTAGGAACTTCCCCTCGATTTTATTGGCTCTAACGGTTCAAAAGAGATGCCAATCATCAAAATCGACCGAGGGGGGCCAGAGATATGGAAAATCCACCCAAAAGACCCCAGAAGTTTTTTTGCTAAATCTCTCTAAAAAGGTAAAATGTCACTTGTTTTGCATCAATCTTGATACAGGGTACTTATTGTATGTTATAGTTTGGATTCCTCAAGCTTTTAGTCTACTCTCCCATCATTCAAGGGTGGTTTTCAATAAGTAATGTTTTATTTTTGGATGGTCACTATAATTTACATTTTTTTACTATGTTCAATCTGAATTTAATTTAAAATAAATATATTGATTCTGACTGTTCTACATCCAACTCACAGGTTTATCATTGCTTTGAGAAAAAACATTATGAATTTACTCCTTTTAGAAGTGAAGATATAGTCATTTGTTCTGGGAATGTCCTTTTCGAGCCTGAGACCTGAAAAACATGCTCCAGGCTTAACAGGTTCAAATACAATTTTCATAAAATATATTGAAAGTGAAAGAGGGTTAACCCATTTACTGAAGTACTGTACTTAAGTTTAAACATGTTGGTACTTTTGGCGCTGGAAAGTCCATAGGGACTTGGCATGGCAACTGGAAGTTCATCAGTTCAAGTCCCGGAAAGACCAAGTGCTACCGAGGTGTACCTGAGCAAGGCACCTACACTGCTTCTAACACTAGGATGGTAGTTTTCATTTCATGCTACTTTATACTTCTAGTCCACTACAATTTATTAGCAAATGTTGTATTTTTTACTTCTCAACATTTATCTGACAGCTTCGTTGCAGATGTATGATATTATTACAAAATATAGACCTACACATTATCATATATTATTTAAGGTTAAGCCACCCCATGCTAATGAAAGTATTTCAAATAAACCCCACTTCACCAAGTACAACATTGAAGTGATGAACATTACCAATTAATGCATCAATAATTAAAATAAATCATTTAAAATATATTGTGTTTAAATGGAACAATCTGCACAATGACTACTTTCAATTTTGGTACTTCAATTATATTTTGATGCTAAAACTGTTGTACTTTTACTTTAGTAACATTTTGAATGCAGCACTTTTACTTGTAACTGAGTATTTGTACACTGTAGTATTGCTACTTAACTTAAATACATCATCTGAATACCTTCACCTGGATGTTGCAGTACGCAGTGGTGGCCACTAGAGGTCACCACAGCACAGCTTTGATAAAGAGATCCTCCCTCCTATTGGGCGAGGCAGGAAACACAGTTTCAGCCCAGAGGAGTTATTCTGGGTCCATGTTTAGTCCTGAGTGCTGTGATGTAACACACCGTACTGCAGTGACAGAGAACATACATTTACTAAAGTACTGTACTTACATATTTTATACCCCTCTACTGTACCTGAGCATTTTGTGTACGCTACTTTATAATTCTACTGCACTTCATTTATCTGACAGTTTTTTCAGATTATTAGCTAATACAGATATAGATCCACTGATAAATAATATATAATGATAGGTTCAGATATCCAGCAGCAGTACACATTCAAACTAGCTGCACCTTCACCAGCTTTGAGAACACTTTCATGATCAATCATTATAAAACATATCAGATATATTATTCTGAAATGGACCAATCTGCACAATCACTACTTTTACTGTCACTACTTTCACTATATTTTGATGAGAATACTTTTCTACTTTCACTTGAGGAACATTTTGAATGCAGGACTTTTACTGTAACAGAGTATTCCTACTCTCTGGTACTTCTACTTTTACTCAAGTACAAGATCTGAGTACTTCTACTTTTACTCAAGTACAAGATCTGAGTACTTCTTCTTTTACTACAAGATCTGAGTACTTCTACTTTTACTCAAGTACAAGATCTGAGTACTTCTAATTTTACTCAAGTACAAGATCTGAGTACTTCTACTTTTACTCAAGTAGAAGATCTGAGTACTTCTACTTTCACTCAAGTACAAGATCAGAGTACTTCTACTTTTACTCAAGTACAAGATCTGAGTACTTTTACTAAGTAAAAGATCTGAGTACTTCTACTTTTACAAGTACAAGATCTGAGTACTTCTACTTTTACTCAAGTACAAGATCTGAGTACTTCTACTTTTACTCAAGAACAAGACCTGAGTACTTCTTCTTTTACTCAAGTACAAGATCTGAGTACTTCTTCTTTTACTCAAGTACAAGATCTGAGTACTTCTACTTTTACTCAAGTACAAGATCTGAGTAATTCTACCTTTACTCAAGTACAAGATCTGAGTACTTCTACTCAAGATCAAGACCTGAGTACTTCTACTTTTACTCAAGTACAAGATCTGAGTACTTCTACATTTACTCAAGTACAAGATCTGAGTACTTCTACTTGTACTCAAGAACAAGATCTGAGTACTTCTACATTTACTCAAGAACAAGATCTGAGTACTTCTACTTTTACTCAAGTACAAGATCTGAGTACTTCTACTTTTACTCAAGTACAAGATCTGAGTACTTCTACATTTACTCAAGAACAAGATCTGAGTACTTCTACTTGTACTCAGTACAAGATCTGAGTACTTCTACTTGTACTCAAGAACAAGATCTGAGTACTTCTACATTTACTCAAGAACAAGATCTGAGTACTTCTACATTTACTCAAGACAAGATCTGAGTACTTCTACTTTACTCAAGTACAAGATCTGAGTACTTCTAATTTTACTCAAGTAGAAGATCTGAGTACTTCTACATTTACTCAAGAAGATCTGAGTACTTCTACTTTTACTCAAGTACAAGATCTGAGTACTTCTACTTTACTCAAGTACAAGATCTGAGTACTTCTACTTTACTCAAGTACAAGATCTGAGTACTTCTAATTTTACTCAAGTACAAGATCTGAGTACTTCTACTTTTACTCAAGTAGAAGATCTGAGTACTTCTACTTTCACTCAAGTACAAATCAGAGTACTTCTAATTTTACTCAAGTACAAGATCTGAGTACTTCTACTTTCACTCAAGTACAAGATCAGAGTACTTCTACTTTTACTCAAGTACAAGATCTGAGTACTTCTACTTTTACACAAGTACAAGATCTGAGTACTTCTACTTTTACTCAAGTACAAGATCTGAGTACTTCTACTTTTACTCAAGACAAGACCTGAGTACTTCTAATTTTACTCAAGTAGAAGATCTGAGTACTTCTACATTTACTCAAGAACAAGATCTGAGTACTTCTACTTTTACTCAAGTACAAGATCTGGTACTTCTACTTTTACTCAAGTACAAGATCTGAGTACTTCTACTTTTCAAGTACAAGATCTGAGTACTTCTAATTTTACTCAAGTACAAGATCTGAGTACTTCTACTTTTACTCAAGTAGAAGATCTGAGTACTTCTACTTTCACTCAAGTACAAGATCAGAGTACTTCTAATTTTACTCAAGTACAAGATCTGAGTACTTCTACTTTCACTCAAGTACAAGATCAGAGTACTTCTACTTTTACTCAAGTACAAGATCTGAGTACTTCTACTTTTACACAAGTACAAGATCTGAATACTTCTACTTTTACTCAAGTACAAGATCTGAGTACTTCTACTTTACTCAAGAACAAGACTGAGTACTTCTACTTTACTCAAGTACAAGATCTGAGTACTTCTTCTTTTACTCAAGTACAAGATCTGAGTACTTCTACATTTACTCAAGTACAAGATCTGAGTACTTCTACATTTACTCAAGTACAAGATCTGAGTACTTCTACCTTACTCAAGTACAAGATCTGAG
>JAAKFY010000034.1:117500-127500 GCA_011823955.1 Dissostichus mawsoni | reverse complement strand
TCCTCTGTGCTCCAGTCAGCCTGAAGCATCCTCTGTGCTCCAGTCAGCCTGAAGCATCCTCTGTGCTCCAGTCAGCCTGAAGCATCCTCTGTGCTCCAGTCAGCCTGAAGCATCCTCTGTGCTCCAGTCGATCCTCTCAGTGAACACAGAGCTACAGATCAGATGCACGCTGAAGGCTCTTTGAGCAGCTCTCACTGATCCTGCTGTGATGTTCCATGTTTGTTGATTGTTTCTCATGTGTCTTGATGTTTGTCTGTTGATGTTCCACATGGAGCTGCTGTGTTGTTCCACATGGAGCTGCTGTGATGTTCCACATGGAGCTGCTGTGATGTTCCACATGGAGCTGCTGTGATGTTCCACATGGAGCTGCTGTGTTCCACATGGAGCTGCTGTGATGTTCCACATGGAGCTGCTGTGATGTTCCACATGGAGCTGCTGTGATGTTCCACATGGAGCTGCTGTGTTCCACATGGAGCTGCTGTGATGTTCCACATGGAGCTGCTGTGATGTTACACACGGAGCTGCTGTGATGTTCCACATGGAGCTGCTGTGTTGTTCCACATGGAGCTGCTGTGATGTTCCACATGGAGCTGCATGTGATGTTCCACATGGAGCTGCTGTGATGTTCCACACGGAGCCGCTGTGATGTTCCACACGGAGCTGCTGTGATGTTCCACACGGAGCTGCTGTGATGTTCCACACGGAGCTGCTGTGATGTTCCACACGGAGCCGCTGTGATGTTATACACGGAGCTGCTGTGATGTTATACACGGAGCTGCTGTGATGTTATACACGGAGCTGCTGTGATGTTCCACATGGAGCTGCTGTGATGTTCCACATGGAGCTGCTGTGATGTTCCACATGGAGCTGCTGTGATGTTCCACATGGAGCTGCTGTGTTGTTCCACATGGAGCCGCTGTGATGTTCCACACGGAGCTGCTGTGATGTTATACACGGAGCTGCTGTGATGTTCCACATGGAGCTGCTGTGATGCAAGGAGCATTTCAGACTGGATCTGACCGTTAAAGTATTATCCTAACGTATCGTATCGTATATCAAAAATAAGATATTGTTCGTGTTGCGCCCCGCTCCCACCACTAGGGGTCTCTGTGTTCTGCTTTGTGTTACAGGTGTTCACATCACCTGGCGGTTCACACCTGGGGGGATAACACCATCCCATAATGCTGACTTTACTCTACTCTTCGGTCTTTGCTTGTGCTCATCTTCACCCCCACACACACATCACTGATAACTGACTGTATATTGATTGTTGTGCTTTTATTCATGTCTTAATGTGTGCATATGTATACATGTGTCTGTTGATTGTGTATATATAGGTATGTACATATTCTTATACTTATTTTTACATATATTTGTATTTTTGTATTCAGGATTGTGGGAAACGGTATTTCGATCTCTGTGTCTGTACACACAAACTGAAAGATTGACAGTAAAGTTGACTTTGACTTGTCGTGATGTCATTGAGATGTACAGACACACTGTAAAAACTCAACATATCAGCACGTGTATTGGTCTGATATCTGGTTAGAAAATGTCTTTAATATTCCATTCCCTACACTCTGAATGTAAATAATATCCTGCTTTATATTGTGTCTAAAGTTGACTTTGACTCCCATGTTTGCTTAGGTTCGTTAAGTTCTCTGGTTTTGTTATATTGAACGTAAATATAGAATAGAATGGGAGGGATGACACCCCTCTTTAATGGTCTCACATGCAGAGCACACAGCACACACAGTGACATGTGTTCTCTGCTTTTAACCCATCCTAGCACCAGGAGTCTAGTACCAGGAGTCTAGCACCAGGAGTCTAGTACCAGGAGTCTAGTACCAGGAGTCTAGTACCAGGAGTCTAGCACCAGGAGTCTAGTACCAGGAGTCTAGCACCAGGAGTCTAGCACCAGGAGTCTAGCACAGGAGTCTAGCACCAGGAGTCTAGAACCAGGAGTCTAGTACCAGGAGTCTAGTACCGGAGTCTAGCACCAGGAGTCTAGTACCAGGAGTCTAGTACCAGGAGTCTAGCACCAGGATTCTAGCACCAGGAGTCTAGCACCAGGAGTCTAGAACCAGGAGTCTAGTACCAGGAGTCTAGCACCAGGAGTCTAGACCAGGAGTCTAGCACCAGGAGTCTAGCACCAGGAGTCTAGCACCAGGAGTCTAGTACCAGGAGTCTAGTGCCAGTAGTCTAGACCAGGAGTCTAGCACCAGGAGTCTAGTACCAGGAGTCTAGTACCAGGAGTCTAGTACCAGGAGTCTAGCACCGGAGTCTAGCACCAGGAGTCTAGACCAGGAGTCTAGAACCAGGAGTCTAGTACCAGGAGTCTAGCACCAGGAGTCTAGCACCAGGATCTAGCACCAGGAGTCTAGCACCAGGAGTCTAGTACCAGGAGTCTAGTACCAGGAGTTAGTACCAGGAGTCTAGAACCAGGAGTCTAGCACCAGGAGTCTAGTACCAGGAGTCTAGCACCAGGAGTCTAGCACCAGGATTAGCACCAGGAGTCTAGCACCAGGAGTCTAGACCAGGAGTCTAGCACCAGGAGTCTAGACCAGGAGTCTAGTACCAGGAGTCTAGTACCAGGAGTCTAGAACCAGGAGTCTAGACCAGGAGTCTAGCACCAGGAGTCTAGCACCAGGAGTCTAGCACCAGGAGTCTAGCACCAGGAGTCTAGCACCAGGAGTCTAGTACCAGGAGTCTAGCACCAGGAGTCTAGCACCAGGAGTCTAGTACCAGGAGTCTAGCACCAGGAGTCTAGCACCAGGAGTCTAGACCAGGAGTCTAGTACCAGGAGTCTAGCACCAGGAGTCTAGCACCAGGAGTCTAGACCAGGAGTCTAGCACCAGGAGTCTAGCACCAGGAGTCTAGTACCAGGAGTCTAGCACCAGGAGTCTAGCACCAGGAGTCTAGTACCAGGAGCAGTGGGCAGCTATTGTACAGCGCCCCGGAGCAATGGGAGTGGGGGGGGAAGGGGGATGTCCGGTGCCTTGCTCAAGGGCACCACGGCAGGGCAGGAGGTGAACTGGGACCTCTCCAAGTAGCAGTCCACACTCCATATTTGGTCTGGTCGGGGACTTGAACCGGCGACCCTACGGCTCACAGTCCCTACTGACTGAGACACTGCCGGAAATAAGCTTTTTGTTCAACTTTAACTCCCATCTTTGCTGCAGCCAATGAGCCGGGCCGTAACAGCTCGCATGAAACAAGAGTCCTCTATGAAGAATCAGTCAATGGTAAAAGTATTCGTTAAGCACAATGGCTCTTTCCACAGTATCATAGAACAAATACGTGTCACTGTTGAGTTACTTTTTAAAATACTGAGTGGATTAAACAGTACTGCATCATCAGCATATCATGTGTTTTAGGGGTGCAAAGTAAGAATGAGTGTTAAATAAAAAGTCCAATACTCTCGTAAATGTGGTGGAAATCTGTCAATGAAGCGAACAAACACAGGAGACTTGTCTAGTTTATAGGCTTCTGAGAAGGATCGAACTCAGCGAGCGACAGCAAGTCACTGCCAAAGACATCGATGCCGAGCACACTTTCATGAGGGTTTATATGTATTAGTGCAAAGGATCAACAGTTTCAAACATGAAATCATATAACAGGGAACAATTACCAAGTACAGTCGTAAGAAAGGACAAGTTGTTAAAGAACAGAGAGCCAACAGTACTCGCTGTGAGGGGCTTTCCATCAAAGAAAGGCACACTCTTGTCATAGTACACAGGAAAAGAAATGAATGACATCCTGGGTTACTTCTGCCTACATCGTACGCTTCTGACGATTAGTTGTGCACAATTATATATCGTCTGGGCCACAAGTACCTCCTTGGTGTCATGAGTTCACCCAGAGGACAAGTTCATCCACAATGTCACACACAAGACTATAAGTAACAAGGAGCAACAGTCATCACATGATCATTTTCATTTCTCCACACACTGTAAAGAGAAAGTACTTACTGTAGACTTCAGGCTGTAAACACTGCAGCTTCTCACAGGGGAATCTGGGGGAATCCCATCATGCAACAGCTCCCCTATTGTGTTCCCCCAGCTGCTTCAGGCTTCCTCTCCTCCATCACTTCCTGTGCCTCCTCTCCTGCTTCCTACCTTCTTAAAACTCTCTGAACGAGACCTGTGTTGTTTCTAAAACTCACTCAACCGTCAAACTAACGTTTATGATACTTACACGTTTAGTTCAGCGAGATAATCTCCACATATTAACACCACTTTATGATTTCTGAAGTAACAAGCTAATGTTGGGCTATAAAGGAACTACAGCACGGTCACATGACTTCACTTCACCACCGCTAAGCTAAAGGTGGCTAATGTTGGGCTATAAAGGAACTACAGCACGGTCACATGACTTCACTTCACCACCGCTAAGCTAAAGGTGGCTAATGTTGGGCTATAAAGGAACTACAGCACGGTCACATGACTTCACGTCACCACCGCTAAGCTAAAGGTGGCTAATGTTGGGCTATAAAGGAACTACAGCATGGTCACATGACTTCACGTCACCACCGCTAAGCTAAAGGAGGCTAATGTTGGGCTATAAAGGAACTACAGCACGGTCACATGACTTCACGTCACCACCGCTAAGCTAAAGGTGGCTAATGTTGGGCTATAAAGGAACTACAGCACGGTCACATGACTTCACTTCACCACCGCTAAGCTAAAGGTGGCTAATGTTGGGCTATAAAGGAACTACAGCACGGTCACATGACTTCACGTCACCACCGCTAAGCTAAAGGAGGCTAATGTTGGGCTATAAAGGAACTACAGCACGGTCACATGACTTCACGTCACCACCGCTAAGCTAAAGGTGGCTAATGTTGGGCTATAAAGGAACTACAGCACGGTCACATGACTTCACGTCACCACCGCTAAGCTAAAGGTGGCTAATGTTGGGCTATAAAGGAACTACAGCACGGTCACATGACTTCACGTCACCACCGCTAAGCTAAAGGAGGCTAATGTTGGGCTATAAAGGAACTACAGCACGGTCACGTGACTTCACGTCACCACCGCTAAGCTAAAGGAGGCTAATGTTGGGCTATAAAGGAACTACAGCACGGTCACGTGACTTCACGTCACCACTGACCACTGGTTATTGTTGCCTGACTTTATAAAGTGTGTTTTTTTTACAAGTGTGTGGTTGCCTTCTAGTCACTTTGCTCAGCGCCACTGCTTGTTTCAACTTTTATTTGCCGTAGGCTACTCTCCATAAACTGTTAGTTCAGGTTAATCTCGCCCCCCTCCGACGTAAGCGTGACGTATGCGGTTCTTGCCTAGACCGACCTTTTCGAGCTTGGTAAGACCCGGTTTTCGGGGAAAAGAGCCGGCTTATCAGGCTCAAGCTCCGAACCGGCCCTGGGACCGCGTTGGTGTGAAAGGGGCAACATGCAGGGCCCCGCAGTCATCCGGTTCGACCTGACATGGCTGTGTGTGTGCTGATCCGAGTTTGCGCCTCCTCGTTCTGATAGCTCCGCCCTTCGCTCCAACCCCCCTCCCTCCCCCCACATCTACAGGAGAAAATTACTTTAGCGACACATTCATCGCAAGAAGTGTAGCAAAAGTCAAGGCCGCAGATTCGTGGATGTATACTGCCACAGAGCAGATTCGTGGATGTATACTGCCTCAGAGCAGATTCCTGGATGTATACTGCCTCAGAGCAGATTCCTGGATGTATTCTGCCTCAGAGCAGATTCGTGGATGTATACTACCACAGAGCAGATTCCTGGATGTATACTGCCTCAGAGCAGATTCGTGGATGTATACTGCCACAGAGCAGATTCCTGGATGTATACTGCCTCAGAGCAGATTCCTGGATGTATACTGCCTCAGAGCAGATTCCTGGATGTATACTGCCTCAGAGCAGATTCCTGGATGTATACTGTCTCAGAGCAGATTCCTGGATGTATACTGCCACAGAGCAGATTCCTGGATGTATACTGCCTCAGAGCAGATTCCTGGATGTATACTGCCTCAGAGCAGATTCCTGGATGTATACTGCCACAGAGCAGATTCCTGGATGTATACTGCCTCAGAGCAGATTCCTGGATGTATACTGCCACAGAGCAGATTCCTGGATGTATACTGCCTCAGAGCAGATTCCTGGATGTATACTGCCACAGAGCAGATTCCTGGATGTATACTGCCTCAGAGCAGATTCCTGGATGTATACTGCCTCAGAGCAGATTCCTGGATGTATACTGCCTCAGAGCAGATTCGTGAAGTTGTAATGACTGATTTGAGAGGTTGTAATAACCAAGTTGCAGTTGTAATGGAAAATATATTTAAAAAATATATATTTTTCTGCAAGTGAACATTTCATCACTAAGTTCATTTTTTTTCTACAAGCTACAAAACTTTTTTTTTCTTCTGTGACTTGAAATGTGGTTCACAGATACGTGGATATTTTATACAAGTGTAAATGTATGCACACAAGCTCAGATTTATTTTCTGCAAGTGCTCACATCAGGTTTTACAAGCTCTCGCATTTTGCACCATATCTACCTTCATATTAATGTTGGGCTATAAAGGAACTAAGCACTGAATTCTGAAACACAAATTGTCTGTACAGTATACTACTTTCTTTTATAATACACTGGACATTTTGACTTCGTTCTACATCACATGTTTTATTTATACGACATTGAACATGATTGCAGTACTTGAGTAAATGTACTTAGTTACTTCTTTCCATCACATGTTCTGCTCACCTGCTCCAACATTGCGTGATCATTTATGTTTTATTATGTGTGATGTCAACCAGAAATGTCATATGTGTGTGTTTGTGTGTGTGTGTGTGTGTGTGTGTTTTCTCTTCACCCCAGGCACACAGAATCACACTGTTGCCTTCTCTTCACCACTCTCTGTCGGTTTCAGTTTTCATCTCTATTTTTACACGAGTGTCCCTCCCTTTTCTCCCTTTTCTCCCTTTTCTCCCCCTCTCTGAGAGTAACCTACTTGCAGCACAGCTGTGTGATGAAAATGGAGGAGAGAGGTTACTATCTCCGCCAGGATCTGCCTTTCATCCTTTCCTTTCTCCTCCACTCCTTCCTGCTTCTCTCATCTTTTGTTCCCAATCTGAAATATATTTAACCTAGATCATTGTTGTGGTTTAATCACTGTTTTATAGCTTATGTTTGCTAGCTATGGATAGCTACCGTTCTCTAGGCTGCGATAGAAAGGTTCACGTCATAGAAACTTGAGCCATTTATTCCGATTTCTTTCACAAAAATCTGAATAAAGAAGTCTGATTTTTTCAGTCAAAAGTCTGATTTTTTCAAACAAAATTCTGACTGTTTCTGAAAATCACGCAAATACTGCCTTTAAAAAAAAAAGATTTCTAAGACACTAAAAAGAAAATCTGACTTTTTTCTGAAGAAATCTAAATATTGACTTTTGTCTCAATATTCCAACTTTTTCTGGAGAATCTTAAAATTCAGATATTTTTCTATCAATAGACTTATCGTGAGTTATCATATTGTTTTTTACTCTACAAAATACTGTTGAATGTTTCCTACAGAAATGGATTTGAAGAATAACAAATGTATATTTTTATTTTACACGTATGAACAGTTTATTCGGAATAATGCACGGCAGTTCAACGGTTCATCGCTCTGACTCTGATAACATGTGACCTGTTCGTAACCTCTTCTCCATCTTTACACCTCCTCCTTTCCTCCTTACACCTTCCTCTCTCACCTCCTCCTCTTCCTCCTCACACCTTCCTCTCTCACTTCCTCCTCCTTCCTGAACACCGTCTCCTCCACAGTGTTTTGGACTTTATTCAACCATTGCAGACTGTTTTTGAAAATCTGAAAATTAAATAATTGTTGACTTTTTTCTCCAAAAATCTAGGATTTCTGGTTTGAACGTTTTTCAGACATTTCTCAACATTCAGACTTTTTCTTAAAATTCTGACTTTATTCTCAAAATCACAACCTTTTTTTTCTTTCTGATTGTCTCAAAATGTTGCAAGCTCTCCGACTCAGAAATCCTGTATTTGTCCCGCAAAGAGGAAACGTACGGTATTAAGACGGCAGAAGTAAAGTGCAGAAAAAGTGAAGACAGTAGACTTACAAATTAAATATTACACATGTTATTTATGATAAAAAACACAGTCAGTAAAAACAGATAAACAGAATCAGAAACAGGTTCATCACCAGGTGGGTTCACACATACGAGGACTTTGACTTGGTGTCGTGGTGCATACATTCAAATAAAAAATACAGATCGAAAACTATTAAAAAAAAACTATAATAACTAAATATAATTAAAAGATATTCAAAGATATTAAAAAATATTAATAAATACATGTTTTAATATTTTGAAATAGCAGTCTTCATTTTTTTTTTTAAACTTCTATTTAATATATCAGTTTATATAAAATAAAAATAGCAGTTGAAATTGTAGGAATAGAATTGGAATAAAATATGTGCAGTAATGAAAAACCACATATTGTCTATGAAGCGGCTGAAGCACCACGGTAAAACAAATACAGTATATATAGTTTTCAGAGGGACCATAATGGATTATAGAAGCAGCTGGGACCTTTTACAGATTGTAAATTAATTGAAATAACAATAAACGCGTAAATTGCACGTTTTTCTGCCACTGCTTATTTTTAAACTTGAAGGGGACCTATCATGCTAAATGCACTTTTTGATGTCTTTTCTACGTCAACATGTGTCCCCGGTGCGTCGGGGAACTCACGCAGCGTCAGACAATAAAACCCTCTGTCTTTTCCTCCGTACCCAAATCTTTTAAAAACGGGGAACAACGAGCGGATACAGATTTGATGGCGGACCCACAGAGAGTTGCTATCAGAAACAATGCCTGACGTGTTTTGGACGTAATCTCGTTTTTGTTTACATTAGCAAGCCTCGCTAACACTCAGAGCTAACCTGTACTGGAGAGCACATGTGTTTAAAAAGCAGGACATTAAAAAAGGAACTCACCTTGTGAAAAACCCGCAAGAGAAAAAGCATTTGAGCTCCATACTGTTTCAGAGATAATCCTTGACGTGGTTTAGAACAGGATGGCGTTTTATCACAGCAGAATTTAACTTTATCTCCGGTAGAATTCTGATCAGGCATTAGCTCCGCCTCCTCTTTTTTTTTTTCAAGCTAAGGACCCAAAATCCTCGTTTCTCCAACAGCTGGAACAGAGGGTCTGAGCAGTGAGGCATGGCTGCACGGGGGATCTGTTTGGGATGTGAAGCACACGTCACAGACATGTTGTGTATAGGTGTGTGGCTCTACAATAGATGTTTCCAATATAGCATGATAGATCCACTTTAAGAGAAGGGTGATCCCAAATCGGACATGTTTGCGTTGCGGCAGTGTAAACAACAACAAAACAAAACAAGGCTTTGCACATAAGTAGAAATTAAAGAGTAGAAATAAACAATACTAGAATTTAAACATCTCAAAATAGAAATAAATCAGCTTTAAAGTAGAACACATACATCAGATAACACTCTGAGAATGAAACCCTACTGAAGGGCACGATATAAGGGTGTTATCACATTCAGACGATAAAGGATTGCTTGATTTGTTCATATTTGTTTGTGATGCCTGACTGAAACAGTGGTGTGATAACGGTCAGTGAACGCAGCTTCATGTCATGTTTGTAAATCCACATCTTCCTCCTCCTCTTCCTCCTCACATACATCTTCATTCGTTGATCCACAGACTCGGATCTCTTTCCGTTTTTTTGATGAAATACATTTTCCACTTAACACCAATGATCTGTGTCTCACCTCCCCCTCCCCCCCCTCTCTTCCTCCTCCTCTTCCTCCTCTTCCTGTTCCTCTTCCTCCCCCTCCCCTCCTCCTCCCCCTCCCCCTCCTTCACACATTCAGCAGCTCCATTGAGGCCTGATAAACCGCAGACACGCACATAAAGTGCAATATTTACTGTGCTGTGTGTGTGGTGTGTGTGTGTGTGTGTGTGTGTTGTGTGTGTGTGTGTGTGTGTTTG
>JAAKFY010000034.1:70000-102500 GCA_011823955.1 Dissostichus mawsoni | reverse complement strand
CACATCCGGCCCGCCAGACATTCTCATCCGGCCCGCACGGCGGGGTGACTGTGGCGTTGGTGGAGTGGTTAGTGCGTTCGCCCCCCACTCATTTTTTTTTTTTACAACGTCTCGTGAGTAATGTGCAGTACCGGAGTCCAACAGAGAGGCAGCAGCTGCGGGACAGTAGCCTGCGCACTGCGAAGCCTTCCCTGCCCTGAAGAAGAAGTGATCCTTCGTTAGTGTGAAGAGTCTGCTAAGCTTTATGCGCTCCGCAGTACCTGAGCGTGCTCCACCAGCACCCCACCGACCCCCCCCCCCGTCCCCCGTCCCCCGTCCCCCGTCCTTCGTCCCGTCAACAACTTTTCTGGGCTATAAAAATCGCTGGCCCGCGAAAGTGTCTACTGGATACATTTTGGCCCTTGGACAAATGTAGTTGGTGATCCCTGTTGTACGTGATAGATAAGGGACATCGCTAAGAGGTTGAACAATCACAAGAGAGCCGGCCAGCTAACCAATCAGAGCAGACTGGGCTCTGGTTTCAGACAGAGGGTGAAAAGAGGGGCTGCAGCACAGGCAGTATGAGAAAATAAAGAGCTTTTTGAACATTAAAGGAGACGTGAGATGTGTATTGTTAAAGGTGATCTCACAGACTTCTGATGCATCCTCTCCTCTCTCTCTTCCTGCAGAACAACAGCTCAGAGCGACGCGTCTCTCTGGATGTTTCTCTGTGGGATAAGTTCAGCGAGCTCTCCACTAAATGCATCATAAAGACGGTGGAGTTTGCCAAGCAGCTGCCGGGCTTCACCACGCTCTCCATCGCTGACCAGATCACGCTGCTGAAGGCCGCCTGCCTGGACATCCTGGTGAGGACACACTGTGAAGAACACACAATACAATACAATACAATACAATACAATACAATACAATACAATACAATACAATACAATACAGCCCTACTTCTACCTGTATTTACATGTAAGGACACTTTATACTGCAGAGGGACACATCCTACTTTTACTCCTGTACATATATCTCATCACACTTATGTACAACCCAATCTCATAGGCGTCTCTACGATGTAAAGAAGTCTGAGATAGGCACGGATGAAAGAAGCAGCAATGAGCAGATTTACACTTACCAAATGATATAAATATGACTGGTTGTAAATCAATTGATGCTTATCAAATACCCATAAATGCATAACATTAAATGTAAATTAAACATATTTATAAAAAGACTGAAAGTAACATAAATGTGAACACATGGTTAATAAATGCTAAACATAGAAAAGTGAACAGGTACTTAGTACATGTGAAAACACCTGGTGTGTATTGACTGAGTGAACACAGGTAGAAGAGTGAACAGCTCCACTCAGACTCAGCTTTAGTTTCAGAGACGTCTTTACTTTAAGGTCAGGACACGGCAGGTGAACCAGAACAGACCGGGACAGACCAGGACAGACCGGGACAGACCAGGACAGACCGGGACAGACCGGGACAGACCAGGACAGACCGGGACAGACCAGGACAGACCGGGACAGACCGGGACAGACCAGGACAGACCGGGACAGACCGGGACAGACCAGGACAGACCGGGACAGACCAGGACAGACCGGGACAGACCGGGACAGACCAGGACAGACCGGGACAGACCGGGACAGACCAGGACAGACCGGGACAGACCGGACAGACCGGGACAGACCGGGACAGACCGGGACAGACCAGGACAGACCGGGACAGACCAGGACAGACCAGGACAGACCAGGAGCTGAAGCTGGGTCAGGAACACGTGAAGATAAACTCTAGGGGAGCGGTTCCCAACCAAGGATGTATAATAAGAACTGGATACAGCGTGGGAGGCGGGGTCTCGTTCTTTCCTATGAGAGCTGCTCATTGGCTCATGAGGACAAAATGACCCAACTCTTGAGAGAGCGAAACGTCACAGATGACCCGTCATGCCTGGCTGTCAGAGCAGAAGAACCCGTATGTGCGCTCACAGAGCATGTGCCCCTTAAGCCCCGCCCCCAGACCTCCCACTCTCGGCTCACTAGAATGAATGGAGAGAGAAATAAATCTAGATTCGGATTTTAGTGCATTTTACAACTTTAAGGACCGAATGATTCTAATAAGGGCTTT
The DNA here is from genome assembly GCA_011823955.1 of Dissostichus mawsoni. Taxonomy (NCBI): domain Eukaryota; kingdom Metazoa; phylum Chordata; class Actinopteri; order Perciformes; family Nototheniidae; genus Dissostichus; species Dissostichus mawsoni. The sequence continues at coordinate 100,383 of JAAKFY010000034.1, read as the reverse complement.
AAAATAGTTCATACTGGATAGTTCATTTAGTTTAAAACAAAGTATCCACTGATTTACAGACGTCTCTTTCCCCATGTTAGTCAATGGGGAAAAGTCTTTCTGGGCCGGGTGACGTCACGGACTGATACGGGAGTTGTAGTACCGCCGTTTGGACACTACGAATATTTTCATCAGAGTCCGGCGCACTTCCTGCGGGCTTGTTCCCAACCTGTGGGCCGCGGCCCCCTAGTGGTCCGCGATGGCATTGCAAGTGGGCCGCCAAATATATATACAATTATTTTTTTTGTACAGGCTAAAGACACAAACATGGACATACCAATAACATTTAGGAGATGACATTCCCATCTCAGACAACAACAAAACAAAAACAGAAGAAATAAAGATACAGTCAATCGGACCACTTCAACATTTCAAAAACACAACCAAGAACCACCAAAAACACAACATGGCATATTTATAGTTCCTTAAATCCCACTCTTCGTTAGAGCTCATTATTTCACATTTCATGGTGTGTTGAGCCACTACTAATGTACTCTTCAAACACCTTCAATTAAGATTACTCCTCGATTGACTTTTAAAAAGATGTATTTTAGCCAGAAGAATAGTTGTATTTATTAACTGTGTGCGGTCTTCAGCTAAAAGCCCAAATAAAATATTAAAGGGTGTAAATGTAAATCCAATATTTGCCGCCAAATAATTAGCAAAACATTTTGATTTGTGTGGAAACATTTCATTATTAAGATTTTTTTTTATTTTAACCTCTTTTCCTTTCTCTTTTTTGATCCTCCTTAGCAACGGTAATTACAGTCCTTAGCAACGGTCATTACAGTCCTTAGCAACGGTAATTACAGTCCTTAGCAACGGTCATTACAGTCCTTAGCAACGGTCATTACAGTCCTTGACAGCGGTCATTACAGTCCTTGACAGCGGTCATTACAGTCCTTAGCAATGGTCATTACAGTCCTTAGCAACGGTCATTACAGTCCTTAGCAACGGTCATTACAGTCCTTGACAGCGGTCTGTTCTACTGGATTTACAACGTGTCACATGTTCTGAATCGACCAATCAGAACTTTATTTAGCCTCCGTATTGTTTATGATTGAATGTGGGCCGCGAAAACATTTTTAGATTCTTAAGTGGGCCCTGAGGGGAAAAAGGTTGGGAACCGCTGCTCTAGGGAAATACTTCTGGACCTCTTGAAGGTACAATGAGGAACTGGCCCTGAAGGGAACACAGGGTGTCTCTCAATGTCGAGGACGCTTCCTTGGTAGGACATGTCCCTCCGAGTCAGGTCCATCAGGGGCGAGGCAAGAGTCCTTCCTTTCATTCGGAGAACGAAGAATGGAACAGGCGTGCGTCATATGAGAGGCCCCGCCTTAAATGTTCCGCCAAAGATTTTGGAAAATTGGCCCGTGCGCAAAGCATTGTGGGGATTTTAAGACCGCGGAGGATACACATATGCATCCTCGAAATTTACCGCAACGAAGGATTCAGTCCTCGGTAGAATTCCAAGGATCCTGGGCATTGGAACAGTCCTTCGGCGGGACTCGATGACGTAGCATCCTTGAAATAGTGGCTCTGAAGGATCCTTTCTCGACATTGAGAAGCACCCACTGACTAAATACAAAGGGGGAGGGATGATCATTAGGGACCAATTAGGGATGGTTACACAGGTGGGGGTCAATCAAGGGCAGGAAGTGATGACAGGAGAGTGAGAGGAGAGTAACACAAATAAAACAGGAATAACAGAATGACAACAAAACAAACTGTCTTAGTGATAAACATTAAACTAGTTAAATGGTTGGTGGGTGATTGGTTGATTGATGTGTGAATTGGTGAATTGATTGATTGGTTAATTTGTTAATGTGTTGATGTGTTGATTGATTGGTTAATGAACGTATAACATCCTAAACCTCTGAGTCCTTTCAGTGTGGTTAAAGACACGTTTATTGACCCGCTCCATAGAAATGACGCAGAGAACTTAATATTCTCCCTAAAGTCTAAACTCTGAACCTCTCGACCCCCGCCCCCCCCCCCCACCCCTCAGATTCTGAGGATCTGCACCCGCTACACACCCCGATAAACACCATGACGTTCTCCGACGGGCTGACTCTGAACCGGACTCAGATGCATAACGCCGGCTTCGGCCCGCTCACAGACCTCGTGTTCACCTTCGCAACAGCTGCTGCCGCTGGAGATGGACGACGCCGAGACCGGGCTGCTGAGCGCCATCTGCCTGCTCTGTGGAGGTACTGCACCTCATAGAGTATATATTAAAGTGGAGATGCTGTGTGTGGCTCGGCTGTAGCAAGCCCCCAGAGATGTTAAAGTACACACACCTGTACTCAGGTAGAAGCACAGATACTCGTGTTTAAAGATACTGGTAAAAGTAGAAGTACTGACTAAACTTCTTTACTCAAGTAAAAGTAAAGAGGCTTTGAAATGTACTTCAGTAAAAAGTACCCATAACTAGCAGCTGTTTTAAAGAGTACCTGACCTCCCTTTATATTAATAGAACAATAATGTCATTGTTAGCTAATGAATGTTTCCATGCTGAACAACGGCAACATGACAACGTTTCATTGGTCCCTCTTCTTTAGAGAAGACCAGGAAATGATGGATACACGGATCGTGTTCAAATCAATAGGCACGCAATGACTCTAAATAATAATGATCACGCCACCAAACACACATTCAGACTAAAGGAACCAGCCTGTTTGGAACATGGAAGAAGTAGAAAGTACAGGTATTTGGGTTCAACATGTAAGAAGTAGAAAGTACAGGTATTTGGGTTCAACATGTAAGAAGTAGAAAGTACAGGTATTTGGGTTCAACATGTAAGAAGTAGAAAGTACAGGTATTTGGGTTCAACATGTAAGAAGTAGAAAGTACAGGTATTTGGTTCAACATGTAAGAAGTAGAAAGTACAGGTATTTGGTTCAACATGTAAGAAGTAGAAAGTACAGGTATTTGGGTTCAACATGTAAGAAGTAGAAAGTACAGGTATTTGGGTTCAACATGTAAGTAGAAAGTACAGGTATTTGGTTCAACATGTAAGAAGTAGAAAGTACAGGTATTTGGTTCAACATGTAAGAAGTAGAAAGTACAGGTATTTGGGTTCAACATGTAAGAAGTAGAAAGTACAGGTATTTGGGTTCAACATGTAAGAAGTAGAAAGTACAGGTATTTGGTTCAACATGTAAGAAGTAAAAGTAGAAAGTACAGGTATTTGGGTTCAACATGTAAGAAGTAGAAAGTACAGGTATTTGGGTTCAACATGTAGAAGTAGAAAGTACAGGTATTTGGGTTCAACATGTAAGAAGTAGAAAGTACAGGTATTTGGGTTCAACATGTAAGAAGTAGAAAGTACAGGTATTTGGTTCAACATGTAAGAAGTAGAAAGTACAGGTATTTGGGTTCAACATGTAAGAAGTAGAAAGTACAGGTATTTGGGTTCAACATGTAAGAAGTAGAAAGTACAGGTATTTGGTTCAACATGTAAGAAGTAGAAAGTACAGGTATTTGGGTTCAACATGTAAGAAGTAGAAAGTACAGGTATTTGGGTTCAACATGTAAGAAGTAGAAAGTACAGGTATTTGGGTTCAACATGTAAGAAGTAGAAAGTACAGGTATTTGGTTCAACATGTAAGAAGTAGAAAGTACAGGTATTTGGGTTCAACATGTAAGAAGTAGAAAGTACAGGTATTTGGTTCAACATGTAAGAAGTAGAAAGTACAGGTATTTGGTTCAACATGTAGAAGTAGAAAGTAAAAAGTCGTCAGAAAAATAAGTAGTGGAGTAAAGTACTGATACCAGAAAATGTACTCAAGTACAGTAAGTATTAGTACTCCATTACTTCCCACCTCTGCAAGCTCCCAAGAGCTCCGGTCTCTGAGGAAAATATTCCTAGGGTCCAAACGGCGGTACTACAACCTCCGTATCAGTCCGTGACGTCACTGGGCCAGAAAGGCTTTTTCCCATGGACTAACATGTTGAAAGAGACGTCTGTAAATCAGCGGATCATTTTAAAAAAACGAATTAAACTATCCAGTATGAACTATTTTATAGCCCTTATTAAAATAATTCGGTCCTTAAAGTTGTAAAATGCGCTAAAAGCTGAATCCAGATTTATTTTCTCTCTCCATTCATTCTACTGATTAGAGAGCAGGAGATCGGGGCGGGGCTTAATGACAGGAAGCGGGGCTTAATGACAGGAGGCGGGGCTTAAGGGGAAACTCAACTGTATTCTATGAACCGCATACGAGTACTTCTGCTGTGACAGCAAGGCATGATGGGTAATTTGTGACGTTGTGACGCCCTCACATTGAACTAAGGTGTCATTCTCTAACCGTTGTAGCAAGGGGAAATATTTAATGCATGTGGTATATCATGATGAAACAAAATCGTCACAAACTATTTTAATAGTTAAACGTTTCGCTGTGTGTGTGTGTGTGTGTGTGTGTGTGTGTGTGTGTGTGTGTGTGTGTGTGTGGTGTGTGGGTGTGTGTGTGTGTGTGTGTGTGTGTGTGTGTGTGTGTGTGTGTGTGTGTGTTGCAGACCGTCAGGACCTGGAGGAGTCGGACAAGGTGGATGTTCTGCAGGAACCCATGCTGGAGGCCCTGAAGGTCGGACCCCCTCCTATCAGCATGTAGTCATCTGAGTATAGTATTTATATTTAAAGTATATATTTATATTTATACAACGCTCCCCTCTGTGTGTGCAGATGTATGTGAGGAGGAGGAGGCCAGACAAACCCTGCATGTTCCCCAAAATACTGATGAAGATCACCGACCTGAGGAGCATCAGTGTGAAGGGTGAGACACACACACACACACACACACACACACACACACACACACACACACACCACACACACACACCCACACACCACACACACACACACACACACAACACACACACACACACACACACACACACACACACACACACACACACACACCACACACACACACACACACACACACACACACACACACACACACACACACACACACACACACCCACAGGGCTTCATGGTGAGAATGACACAATATGATATTTCTACACAAATACCTCGATATCTGTTCGTGACGATGTTGTGCTTCCTCTCACGGAGTATTTTAAGACATTCATATTTCTACTTTTACTCAAGTGCAGGATCTAAGTACTTCTTCCTGTAGTTGTAAAGGTTAACCTCTTGTCTTTATGAACTCTCTATACTTTATAAACCTCAGTAAAATGTCTAAATCTCTTCCCCCCCCCCCCCCCTCCTCCTCCCTGTCTTGCAGGAGCAGAGCGAGTGATCTCTCTGAAGATGGAGATCCCCGGCTGCATGCCCCCTCTCATCCAGGAGATGCTGGAGAACTCAGAGGGTCTGGAGGGAGCTGGGGGAGGGAAGGGAGGAGGAGATAAGGGAGGGAAGGGAGGAAGTGGAGGAGGGAAGGGAGGAGGAGGAGGTGGAGGAAGAGGAGGAACCAGAGAGGAAGATAAACCAGAGCTCCGTCTTTCACCAAAACCAGATTCCTCCTCCAGTCCGAGTCCTTCTCCTTGTTCCCCGTCCTCTCCTCCCCCCTCCAGCTGAAGGTCAGGACCCCCACCTGAAGGTCATGACCCCCACCTGAAGGTCATGATCCCCACCTGAAGGTGTACGCCCCCCAGAGGCATCACACTGCCATACACCCCTCCACAACCCCAGCAGACTGAGAGCAGGAGGTGTGAGGGAGTGTGGGAGGAAACCCGGACATAAAACCTGCAAAAAGCTGCCTCCTCGTTATTATTATAGGAGCCAATCAGAGCCCTGGGTTTAATGGGAGGAACCGGGATTTGTTGATTCAGGTTTCAATGGAAGACTTTAACCCCCCACCAGGAAGTGCGCCGGACGTTGAAACTAATTTATGTAGTGGCCAAACGGAGGTACTACAACTACCGTGACGTCATGTTGGCCCAAAGATACTTTCCCCCATTGACTTACATCGAAAAGTGAAGAGACGGCTGTAAATCAGCGGATAATTTTTCCGTATCTGAATAAACTCCCCAGCAAGAGGCTTACTGGTTGGAGGCGGGGCTTAATGTTGGGGGCGGAGCTTCAGGGAAACTCCAGTGCTCTATGAAAAGATACAGAAGATCCTCGACTGAACACTCAGTCCGTTTATTTTCCACTTCTGTTGCCCATTAAACATAAAGCCTCCGATTCTCAATCGTGGTTCTAGTCACTTTACTGGGGGGGGGGGCACATTTAGTGCTGGAGACAGAGACAGAGTTACATTATGATGTCATAGTGTACAAAGACATAAAACACCATCATCGATTTTTGTGAACAACAGAATTTGTGTTAGAGTTGTAGTTGACTTTACTGACAGCTGGGGGACATACATGCTTCCTGCAGCAGAACGTTGTTGTTATGCAGGTGTGTGGTTCCTGCCTTCATACCCAGAGCTCTGATTGGCTGAGGTTGATTAAAGTCGTGTAAATGAAGGATTCTGAGGACGTTCTGATGAAGAGGAGCATTATTTCTGCATTATGGGATGTATAGTGTTCAGAGTCAATATCTGTAATATATTGTAAATATAAAAAATCACTGTGAGAGGTTTTCAGACGGAGCGGACTCAAACAAGAAGTTATTTTCCTAACTGTAAATGTGTACAGACTGTATCCCCCAACACACCTGTAAACCTCTACACACACACACACACACACACACACACACACACACACACACACACACACACACACACACACACACACACACACACACACACACACACACACACACACACACCACACACACACACACACACACACACACACACACACACACACACACACACACACACACACACACACACACACACCACACACACACACACACACACGATCCTTGATTTGTTTTTCTTCCACTAATTGGAGACTTAATGAGATATATTTCCGTTCGTCGTTAAGAAAAGATGTGTTTAGATTTCAGACGTAGCTCAAAGAAATGAAATGACTTCACACCAAAAACAGTTTGAGCCGACTCTGAAACAGAGCCCCCGTCATGGTGCTACAGCAGGATTACACTTTAGTGAAGGTTTTAAATGTTGTTATAGTCGGCACCACTTCCTGTCACAGTGTGCAGTCGAGGGTCACTGCGTCCCTGCACTCCGTCTGTCAGGTACACACCTGTATACATCTACAGGGATTCAATAAAGAATATGATTTCTGCTTCTATCCTGAAGTGTGTCTGCTCTTTGTTAAAACACCTGTTGATTAAATATGCTGGAAAATATCTCAGACGAGTCAAAGGAACATTATTTTAACTTTTAATATTTTTCAGGAATTTATTGTTTTCCCTTTTTCATTTTTTTAATGAATTGATGCTTTAAAGGCTGTAGATCAAGGTAAAGGTCTTTGAAGGGATGAAGGGATCATTAAGTGAAAGGGATCTAGGAAGGAAGGGATAAGGGGTGAAAGGGATGAAGGGGTGAGATAATTAGGTGAAAGGGATCTAGAAATGAAACGATGTAGGGAGGGAGGGATAAAGGATGAAAGGAGGGAGGTATTATTGAGTGGAAGGGATGAAGTGTTTATGGGATCTAGGAAGGAAGGGATGAAGTGTTTATGGGATCTAGGAAGGAAGGGATAAATGTGTCGAGGGATAAAGGAAGGAAGGGATGAAGAAAGGGAGGGATGTTGGCAGGTAGGGATAGAGGGATAAAGGGAGGGAGGTATGCAGTGATGTAGGAGTGAAGGGATACAAGGGTGAAGGGATCTAGGAAGGGAGGGATGTATGAAGATGTAGGGAGGGAGGGGTGAAGGTGAAAGGGGATGTAGGGGTGAAGGGATAAAGGAAGTTGGGGATAATTAGGTGAAAGGGATCTAGGATAAAGGAAGATGGAGGGATGAAGGGTTGCAGGGATTTAGGGAAGGAGGATGAAGGTTTGTAGTCAGCGGAGGATTAAAGGGAGGGAGGAGGGGGAGGGAGGGGTTAGGGGTGAATGGATTGATAACATAAATGTAATTTTAAGTTGGAAGAAAGTATAGTGGACCCACATATGCAGTGAATGTAAATATCACAATATTCATTTTGTCCAACAGAAGTCTCTCCAGGTTATTTCTTCTAGAGATCCTTTTACGGACTCGGAGTCTTCTGAGTCAGTCATTGAAGAGATCCGGATCATACGAGTCCTTTGAGTCATATGAGTCAGCATCACCAAGAGCGTAGAAATCCTACCGGTGAAACGGAAAAGTTGGTGCATTTCACGAGCATATTAAACTAACGTTACATTAACCTCCGCTACACAGTGTCTTTTGCTTTAATAAAAAATGTTGATCACAAAAAAAAAGGGTTATTTTGCGATTTGGCGAATCTGAGTCTGCTGTTGACTCGTGCATGACGACGAGTCGAGTCTGCTGGATCTCTGATCTGCTGCTATACGGTTACGGCTCTGAGTCCGCACGAGTCTGCTGCTCAGTGAGTCAGGATTTACGAATCTCTGAGTCTGCTGTTGACTGGTGCACAATAGCCGCGGGAAGTAGGGGTGCTGGAGGCGAGGCGGCGAGTGGTGTACATTTGAAAAACTTCATGTTACTGTTGTTGAAATCTCTCCACACTTTTGTCCGCACCCCTACACTTCCCAGTTCCTGCGGCTATGCTCGTGCATGACGAGTCTGGATCTCTGGATCTGCTATACGGTTACGGCTCTGGAGCAAGTCCCCAGGAAGTGCGCCGGACTCTGAGGAAAATATTCGTTGTGGCCAAACGGCGGTACTACACTTCCGTATGGGTTGCTGGGCCCGGAAACACTTTTTCCCATTGACTTACATTGGGAAAGAGTGGTCTGTAAATCGTTGGATTTTTTTTTTTTAAACTAAATAAACTACCCAGTATGAACATTTGTATAGCCCTTATTAAAAACATTCGGTCCTCAAGTTGTAAAATGTGCTATTAACGTTATTCTGAGAGTTATTTTCCTCGGCTTTATGAACGCGCATCTGAGAGTGGGAGCTCGGGGGCGGGGCTTAAGGGGCAACTCAACTGCGCATGCTCTATGAGCGCACATACGGGTACTTCTGCTCTGACAGCCAGGCATGATGGGTAATCTGTGACGTTTCGCTCTCTCAAAAGTTGGGCCATTTTGTCCTCATGCGCCAATGAGCAGCTCTCATAGGAAAGAACGAGACCCCGCCTCCCACGCGGTATCCAGTTCTTATTATACATCCATGCTCTGAGTCCCCACGAGTCTGCAGGAAGTGAAGGAAGTTCCCTTGATTCAGTGAGTCAGGATTTGCGAATCTGAGTCTGCTGTTGACTCGTGCATGATGAGTCTGCCTGGATCTCTGGATCTCTGGATCTCTGGATCTCTGGATCTCTGGATCTGCTACGGTTTCGGCTCTTGCCCCTTTCACACCAACGCGGTTCCCGTTCTAGCTCCGTGCTAGACCTTTTCTGGTTCGGAACCGATTTTTCTTTTCAGCCCCCGTTTAGTTCACACCGCCCAGAGCACGACTGATGCTGCCGCGGCTGCGTCATGACGTCACCGTTTACGTCGCTGATTTTCTCCCCAACGGCGTCGGGTCGATGATCGTGTTGCTTTTAATCATACGAAGCCAGATTAAATTAAATAACTACTTCTCAACCCTTATACTTTTCTCCAGAGTGCCGTGGTTCATTGTTTATGAATGTGTTTCAGCAGCATGTACCGACCGCTGCAGCGCTGCCCGCTGTTTGGCATCACAACGCTGTCATGAAAGTTTCTCTGGTATAAAATGGGTGATGTTAGCATAGCAACCGAAGCTAAACTGACTATCTTGACTACTTGTTGCTATCCTATTGTGGCATAAGCCGTTTTCTACAGGCACATTTTACCGGCGTATTTGTCATTATGATTCTACTTGTGATAGTCGGACATGACAACCTGTGCAGCCCATGTATTGATTCCATCCGATAGCTGCTATAATACAAAACAACACGTCTGCCTGCTCTCCACAATGATCAATGACAGCGAACGGATGGTCAAAGTAAGCCACAAATAAACAGAATCACACGAAGCCTGGTCAGTGCTGCCTGACTTAAAGTGTGGTTTTTTTTAATAAGTGTGTGGTTGCGTTTTAAGAAATAAAATCAATGTTTATATGGCGTAATTTAAATTAAATACACTGTTTTGATTTAAAACTGTTTTATTCTGACAAAACGGAAGTTCACACAACGACTTCCTGCGAGTAAATATTGTTAGCATCAATTTAAGGTTAGCATTAGCATGTGGCTGAAGACTACGTTTTGAAACAGTGAATTCAAGGTTAAATGACACATAGTGTTGCACACTAAAAACACTGTCTTTAACTCTCACTTATTGACGCTGCAATACTGTTATTAGGGAATGTTTAAATAACCACAGACATTAGAATATTATAAAATCAAAGAGAAAAACGACAGGATTTGCATTGGACACGCCCCTGTCGCCGCCGGCCAATAGGAGAAGACCACAGATGACAACAGGAAAAGCAAGCCAAGAATCGATCTCTTCACCCCGGCTGACCCAATGCGAACGGGTGGCAACAGCTGAGGGGGGGAGAGAGCCTCCACTTGAAAATTCTCATTTGTATATCATCGCATTATTTGTTTAATTAAATGCTGTTAACTTGTATAAGCTTCCTTGGACTCTTTTCAGTTTATCCTTGTCTCGGGGTTTAAGAATTCCTAACACGTTCTAGTCACTTTGGCCAGCGCTACTGCTTGTTACAACTTTCATTTGCCGTACTCGCCATAAACTGTTATGGTCAGGTTGATCCCGTCATCCCGCCTCCGACGTAAGCGTGACGTATGCGGTTCTTGCTTCTAGACCGACAATTTTTTGGTGCTTGAAAAGCACCGGTTTTCGGAGCTTAGAGGCGGCTCCGCTGCGGTGTGAACAGGGGAAAACGGTGCTTTTCAGGCTCTAGCTCCGAACCGGCCCTGGAACCGCGTTGGTGTGAAAGGGGCATCTGAGTCCGCACGAGTCTGCAGGAAGTTTCACTGATCCGCGTCCCCTGAGCCAAACGATAACTTCTGGCAGCTATCCTACTTGCTAAAGGCTAGGCAGATGGACTGGGGTACGTTGTAATGTGATTTTACATGTTATAAGGAGGGTAACGAGTGACGCAATTTATAGTTTTAATTTGTACGTCACCAGGTGTAGGACTCAAAGGACTCGGGTTAATCGAGAGGGGAGACTCGTCACGACCAGCTCATTACTAGGATCCGGGTTAATGATCCGGATGAATCAGGACTCACCCATCTCTAATTTCTTCACGCTGAGGTGTGACGGAGCTCTAAGAGGCGCCACGTCTCCTCCGTCACCACGGGGAAAACTTTGGCTCTTTCAAAGCCGTTGAAGTCGGTGCTCAGAGAGACAGAGTACGCCCCCATGTGGTGGACGAGCAGCCAGTCGCCCACCTGCAGCTCAGGAATCATGGCGCTGTCCGACACTTTATCAAAGCTGTCGCAGGTCGGACCCCAGACCACGGAGCGGTACCTCACCTCGCCGACCCCCACGGCCTACAGACAAGGATTTAAATATGAAATACAGACGAGAATTTACACCTTTACCATTCAGTATAGAGCAGAGCAGCGCTACAGTACGTCCTACTTTTGGATTACCTCAACTTCAAATGCAATGCAAAGAGAAAATATCAATAAGATGTTTTTAATTATGTGTATTCTCTCTCCAAGCCTGAGTACAAGTACCTCAACATTGTATTTAAGTAATGTACTGATGTAATTGTACTTTGTGTCTATCCACCACTGAGTATTAACCATGACCAGATACTATAAAAAGAGAGATCTTTAGATAAGTGGAGTTAATGATCGTGTATATGGGGGTGTTCACCCTGTGAGGAAGCAGCTGGACGGGGGGTGAGCCGGGTCTTGACGATGCAGCTCAGGGATCCATACTCCATCGTTGATGTAATACATCATCTGTCCACCAGGGCCGCTCTCCTCACAGTCTGGAACACATCCAAAGTTATTCAGAGGACTCACACTATGCAAACAGATGTTTAAATAACAGGAAACCTAAAGTAAATGATCCTTTAGTCCTCTGTCCCCTCGAGGTGTAATAGCAAGTTCACCTGGAGACAAATTCAATACTAGTTAGCAATTTATCTGACAAGCTAGCGCTGCTTATCCTCATAAAGTGAGATTACTCTTTTTGGCGATGACGTTCACAGCCAGGGTGAAGGCCGACTCCACGTAGAACCGGCCCGGTTCTGCAATGATCTGGACCCCACAGTCGGGCGGGAAGAATTCATCCAGCGCCGCATTTATTACGTCTGAAAACTGGTGGGGGGAAAAGCACATTTTTAGAGGGATCACACCACACTAATAATAATAATAGATTAATTTTGTTAGAAATAATAATTTATAATAATTTTGTTAAAGACGCTTTACAGATATAGTGAAAAGAAAAGAACAACAAATAAATATATATAGTTAAAGTAAAATAATACAAAACAATCACACATTAAAAGCCAGATTGAAGAGGTGAGTTTTTGTGAGTTTTTTGAAGGTGGTGAGGTCCGTGCAGTCTCTGATGGGAACTGGGAAACTGTAGATATTAAAGAGATAACACAACCCATATATTCCTGAAGGACCTGTAATGGTCCCCCCTCATACTGGGAAATCATTACTTTGTCACTGGAACGCCGCCTTGAAGAACTTCTGAATATTTCTGACTCACCGTACCTCTTCAAATTTGACCTGAAAGTCGTCTCTGCCGGAGAATCCACCGCCGATATCCAGGAGACTCATCTGAACGCCCAACACACTCTGAAACACACACACCACAATCACACACCAACACACACACAGTCACACCAACACACTCTGAAATACATCAACACACTCTGAAAAAGACTCACGGCGATGTCGAACACTTGTCGTGCGTCGGAGATGGCTCTCTGGAAGGCCTGACTCTCGGTGCAGCCGCTGCCCACGTGGAAGCTGACGCCAATCACTGTGAGGTCCAGATCTACAGCGAGGCCCAGCAGCTTCTCCACCAATCCCAGACCAGCACCAAACTTAGAGCTGAGTCTCAGCAGCGAATCGGAGTCATCCACCGCGATCCGGAGCACCAATCTGCAGGGGGTCGACCAATCAGGGATCAACCAATCACTGTTCAACCAATGACTGTTCAACCAATCATGTTCAACCAATCAATGTTCAACCAATCACTGTTCAACCAATACAACCAATCACTGTTCAACCAATCAATGTTCATCCAATCACTGTTCAACCAATCACTGTCCAACCCAATCACTGTTCAACCAATCACTGTTCAACCAATCACTGTTCAACCAATCACTGTCCAACCAATCACTGTTCAACCAATCACTGTTCAACCAATCACTGTTCAACCAATCACTGTTCAACCAATCACTGTTCAACCAATCACTGTTCAACCAATCACTGTTCAACCAATCACTGTTCAACCAATCACTGTTCAACCAATCACTGTTCAACCAATCACTGTTCAACCAATGACTGTTCAACCAATCAATGTTCAACCAATCAATGTTCAACCAATCACTGTTCAACCAATACAACCAATCACTGTTCAACCAATCAATGTTCATCCAATCACTGTTCAACCAATCACTGTTCAACCAATACAACCAATCACTGTTCAACCAATCAATGTTCATCCAATCAATGTTCAACCAATCACTGTTCAACCAATCACTGTCCACCCAATCACTGTTCAACCAATCACTGTTCAACCAATCACTGTTCAACCAATCACTGTTCAACCAATCACTGTTCAACCAATCACTGTTCAACCAATCACTGGTACAAGAACACTAAATGATGGTTATTAAAAGACGATTATTTTAGTTTTCCCTACTTTGAAATACTCAAGTAAAGTACCTCATAATTGCACTGAAGTACAGTACAGGATGTAAATGTACTTAGTTACTGTACCCCTCTGCTAATGCTAGTGCTAACAGAGACAGGTGGGCTCACCTGGCCTTGCGGTGACAGAGAGAGATCTTTCGGAGCTCTTCCTCGCTGTCAAAGGTCATCGTTTGGACTCTTTGAGCGGCGGCGAATCTGATGTGAGACATGGGTTTGGTTGTGTGAGCGAAGATGATGTCATCAGGAGAAACGTCGAGGTTCAGCACCATCTGGATCTCAGCCTGCAGGGGAGAGGGAACCAGTTCAAACTGGATCAGGGTGTTAGAGAGCAAGGACCTGACTGTAAGATCTGCTCTGTTGGTTCAGATGACTCTGACCTGCAGAGCAGACACACATTTAAATATACTTCACAATCCCAACGCAGTACACATGTTCACTCAACCGGCGCTTTACATTATATGTTTAAGACATGCAAGGGTGTAACTTTGGTTTGAGAAGTGGGGGGGACACAAAACAGGGGGTCCTCCGCAATGAAACATTTTCTCGATTTAATTCCATTTCCTGCCTTTCTACAAATATATTAGGGACTATGGTGTTAAAAAATCCAAGAAAAATGTGTAATGTATATGATGAGTGTGCAGATTTACCTAGTATCCTATCCATGTGAACCTGTTTTATTTGTTGGTGGACCTCACATCCTCTAGGGGGGTCCGGGGGCATGCACCCCCGGGAAGAGTTTTTCTTTAAATTGAAGTTAAAGGCATCAATCTGGTGCACTTTGAGGGGAAATTAAGAGATTTATGGATACAGCTCTCAACACTCATATGAAACAGAACTGTTTATATTTAAATAATCAAATAATCACACTCATTGGTATGCTCAAACCAATAACACATAATTGATCAACTCCTCTCTCCTATCTTTATCTTACCTAGTCTGCATATTTTCTTTATGCATATTTTACCACTCCCCTTTCAAACTGTGTTTTTTATTTTTTACTGACCCGTATTGGAATGATTTCTTAACTTATTTTGTACAACTAGGCCAATATTAACGGTGCTCGAGGGGATGCTAAGAGAGCATCTTTATTTACTTTATTAGGAAACAAGAATTTAAATGTGACGTTTCTCCAGGAAACTCACAGTACTGCTGAGAACGAGAGTGACTGGAGGAGGGAATGGGGGGGGGAGGGCTTCTTCAGCCATAAGTGCAGCAATAGTGGAGGGGTTGCAATTCTCTTTGCGAGGGGCTTTACACCCTTCTCCTGTACGGTCGATGAGGTCATCCCAGGCCACTTGCTAAGAATAGATGCTGAATTTGAAAAGGTGAAAATATGTTTTATAAATATTTATGCTCCCAGTGTGGGCGCAGAGAGGCTTTTGTTTTTTGAGAAACTGAAACATACTCTTAGCACCTGTGATAGTGAGGAGTATCTGTTCCTGGGGGGTGACTTCAACTGCACAGAGAACCCTGTGCTGGATAGGAACCACCAGGAACCGCATGCTGCCTCGAAGAGTGCTTATAAGACTAACAGAAACCTTTGAGCTGTGTGATGTTTGGAGGCACTTCCACCCGGGCCAGCGGCAGTACACGTGGGTGCACTCTAGGGATAACCTGTTGTCTCTAGCTAGGCTGGACCGTGTGTGTTTTTAACCATCACATTAATGTGAGCAGAAGCTGCTCCATCAGTCCAGTGGGAATCTCTGACCATTCCCTCGTACAAGTCTCAGTTTTTATTAATCATGTTAAGTGTAATAGTGCGTATTGGCACTTTAATGCTTCTCTGTTGGCCGACAACCATTTAAAACATTTTTTAATTTTTTTGGGAAAACTACCGTTTATCTAAGGTGAGTACAATTCTCTTCAGCAGTGGTGGGATGTAGGTAAAGTGAAAATCAAGCAGCTTTGCCTACAGTACACTCAATGTCACAAAGGACATGGCTAGATCTCTGAGAGCTCTGGAGAGAGAAGTGGTGCTGCAGGGATTGGCAGACTCCACAGGAGAGCGAGAACATGTTGAAGTTTTCAAAAGTAAAAACTCAGCTCTGTCTGACCTGCTGGGGTTTTCTGCTCAGGGTGCTCTGGTCAGATCCCGGTTTCAGAACATCGTGAAAATGGATGCTCCCTCTCACTTTTTCTTTGGTCTGGCGTAAGAATGGTCAGAGGAGGCTGATGCACTCCCTGCGATCCAATGCTGGGCAGCTGCTTCAGGAGTCCGCCGACATTCGTCAGTGTGCTGTGGAGTTCTACAAAGAGCTCTACAAAACAGAGTTCCAGGCCGAGCCAGAGGTGGCGCAGTCGTTCTATGAGGGCCTTCCTAAGGTCCCTGAGGAGGACCATGCAGAGCTGGAGGCAGAGCTCTCTGCCCAGGAGCTGCAGGAGGCCCTGCAGAGCATGCAGAGTGGGAAGGCTCCTGGCATAGACGGCCTGCCTGCAGACTTCTATAAGGCTCTCTGGCCGGTTATAGGAGACGACCTGCTGAGTGTGCTCAGAGACAGTCTAAGTAACGGGAGGTTGCCTCTGAGTTGCAGGAGAGCTGTGCTCACTCTCCTCCCTAAGAAAGGAGACCTGCAGGAGATGAAGAACTGGCGTCCTGTGTCTCTACTCTGTACCGACTACAAACTGCTTTCCAAAGTGTTAGCAACGAGGCTGAGAAAAGTGATGGAGCATGTCATTCATGTAGACCAGACATACTGTGTACCCAGCAGGTTGATAACTGACAACGTACTCTAATTCAGATGTTTTGGACCTCTCCGGTTCATTGGGCTGTGAGCTTGGTCTGATTTCTCTAGACCAAGAAAAGGCTTTTGACCGAGTTGAGCACCAGTACTTGTGGCAGACGCTGGAAGCTTTTGGGTTCAGCTCTGGTCTCATAGCCAAGATCCAGGTCTTGTACAGGGACATTGAGAGTGTACTGAAGATAAACGGTAGTTTGTGTGCTCCTTTTGAAGCTCAGAGAGGAGTCAGACAGGGCTGCTCTTTGTCCGGGATGCTCTACTCCCTGGCCATAGAGCCGTTTTTACATCGTTTAAGGTCAAAGTTACAGGGTTTCTCTTTTCCTGGCTGTAGGGATGTTTTTAAATTGTCTGCTTATGCGGATGACATAATGGTCTTTGTTAAAAAAAAGATGATATCAATGTTTTAACTGAAACTGTGAGCAACTTTTGCAAAATCTCATCTGCTAGAGTCAACTGGGGGAAAAGTGAGGCCTTAGAGAGAGGGCAGCATTGACAGGTTGTTTTTACCTGGGGGCCTTGCTTGGAAAAGGGCAGGGTTGAAGTACCTGGGTATTTATCTTGGTGATGACACGTTTTGTTTGAAAAACTGGGACGGGCTTATAGAGAAAGTGGAAGGCCGGTTAAAGAAGTGGAAGTGGATCCTTCCCAAACTTTCTTTTAAAGGGCGTATCCTTATTTTAAACAACCTTGTTTCCTCCATGCTGGCTCACCGTCTGGCATGCACCGACCCGCCCGTAAACCTGCTGTCCAGGGTGCAGGCTCTCATGGTGGACTTCTTCTGGACCGCATGCACTGGGTCCCTCAGAGCGTCCTGTTCCTGCCAAAGGAGGAGGGGGGACATGGCCTGGTTCACCTGGCGAGCAGAGGGGCTGCTTTCAGGCTCCGGTTCGTCCAGAGGTTCCTGACTGGACCTGCTGACCTGGTCTGGACCTGTAGCTCGGGCCTTATTGGAGCGCTGTGGTGGGCTGGGTCTGGCTGAGTTGCTGTTCCTGATGGATCTGAAAGGATTACGCCTGAATAATCTCTCGGGGTTCTATGGAGGTCTCTTCAAGGTGTGGCGACTACTCAGAAAAGAGAGACCAGAGTGCTGTGGCTCACGGTTCTGGCTCCTCAGAGAGCCGGTGGTCCGTGGATCTCGTTTTGTGTGTGGAGTGGGGCCTTCTCTACAACAGAGACTCTGTGAAGAGAGGATCCTCACGCTGGGCCAGGTGGTGGAGGTGTGTGGCCCCCGCTGGACAACGCTGCAGGCCTGGCCTCACGTCTGAGCCTCAGGTCAGTCCGGGTGGTCCGCCTCCTGCTGCAGAGCTGGAAACAGCAGCTCAGCCAGTCAGAGCTGGCACTGATCGCTGCTCACTGCAACGGACTGAAGTCTCCAAATGACAATGACTCTTTTCCAGAGATGCGATGTTTTCCTGATCTCAGTTGTGAGGGTTTTTTGTTAAGTTGGACAATGTTTCTGATTTTAAGTTTAGCACCATGTCCAACAAAACTTTTATTATTTGGTGACAAAGGTGGTGAATCAGAGCAGACTCCAGGAGCGAGTGGACACCCGGTGGAGAGCCCGGCCTGCCGGAGGCTCAGAGGCCTGAGTGGAGAGCGCTCTACAAGCCTCCGCTGACTAGGAGGGTGGGGACCTCCAGTGGAGGGTTCTCCAGTGGAGGGTTCTCCAGTGGAGGGTTCTCCACGCTGCGGGAGCTGTTAATGCGTTCCTTTCAGTGATCAACCCTACAGTTTCTGACGCCTGTCCTTTCTGTGTACAGAGGGAAACCATTTTTCATTGTTTTACAGAATGTGGTCGACTCCTTTGTCTTTTTCAGTTACTCACTCAGATGTTGATTTTGTTTGATGTGGTTTTTTCTAAGTCAATGCTCATTTTGGGTTATAGGTACAGCCAGAAGCAAAAGTGCAAAAGTCAGCTTTTGAATTGTTTGTTGGGGCAGGCTGAGAGGGCCATCTACCTCAGCAGGAGGAATAAAGTTGAGGACTCATTGGATACCGATGCAGTTTTTATTTTCAAGCGGATGGTAAAAGCAAGACTGAAAACGGACTACAGTTACTTTTGTTTAACCAAAAATGTGGGCGAATTTGAGGGCATGTGGTGCCTTAAGAATGCTTTGTGTTCTGTGGAGAATGAGGATCTGATTTTCAGTCGTTTCTGAACTGACAATGTGTGTCATTGTGTCTGCTGGTTATTTGCTTTGTGAATAAAAGTGGTTTGAAAAATCAAAAATCTCTCTCTCTCTCTCACACAAAATGCGCTCGTGCCACACACACACGCTGTGCTCCTCCGTGACGATGACCGCTTGCGTAAAAAACATTTGAAAAGTGGGGGGGACACAAATGGGATTTTGAAAAGTGGGGGGGACATGTCCCCCCTGTCCCCAGTGGAAATTACACCCATGAAGACATGTAATACATTCATACTATAATGTCAACATATTTCACACTGTATCAGGTTGGATTAAAGCAATAATATTAAGTTTAAATACAAAATATTAGGTTCAACTTAATACTATTGCTTGCAACTGACCTAATACAGTTTTTTTAACAATTTTTTTTGACCTAATTCCCTTTCAGTGAGGGGGGTCCTGAACCCTCTTCCCTATACATTCCCTCTCTAGTCTGTATGCTGCTGAGTCAGGATGAATGTAAAGTCATTTCTAGATCTTCACAAGTTGTCCGTCCATCTTCTTCTTAACCGGATCGAGTCGGGCCAAAAAAGAGAGTTCAATAAACGAATAGTTAAGGAGTTTTTATGTTATGGTCCCTGATCCAAAGTGCTGATGGTCTGGGGTACCTTGCTCAGGTTTATCATAATGTTTTGTGAAAAGAGAGTTCAATAATAGTGAAATTAGTTTTGATGCAATGGTTTAGTGATGGGAGTTACGGCTCTTTGAAGGGAGCCGGATCTTATGGCTCCGTTCCTTTCCGAGAGCCGTTCAAAAGAGCCGGGTTTTTTTAAGTGGCGGTGGAGATTATTTGTTGGCTTTACAAATGTTGCACTCCGCTTTATCATTGCCTATGTTTTTGTTGAAGTGCATCCAAATGCTGCTGCGTTTTCGCGTTTGGCAAATGTTTTCACCCGAAAAACACGTGGTCTACTTGTACTACTTACTTGTTATGACTTCTCTCTCTCATGCGTATTCCGTTAAGACCCGCCCCTATTCTGCCTCTGATTGGCTAACCCTAACCCACAAAATCTCCCTCCTCGTGCCCAAACCTAACCAATCAGAGGCACTCCTGCCTGAACCTAACCAATCAGAGTAGGGCGGGTCTTCACGGAATACGCTTGGGGAACAAAATCAAGCTTTTTCACTGTTCACGTAAAGGCGAGTGGATTTATGGCAGGCAGTGAACCAAGATAAAAAGAACGGCTCTCACCAAGTACGACTCGGTTCCCTTCGTTCGTACCAAAGAGCCGTTTAAAAATCGAATCGTTCGCGAACGTAACATCACTACAATGGTTTAACTGGTCCCTGATCTAAAGTACTGATGGTCTGTGGTACCTTGCTGGCGCAGTCGAAGCCGGTGCTCAGCGCTCTCAGGACCCTCAGCACGGCGGGGGTGTTGTTGCACTTCACGGCGTAGAAAGGCTTCACTCGAGGGAGGAGAGTCAGCCACTGCTGGTGACGATCAATCACAGACTGGAGGTCCGCCACCAAGAACGGCTCCTCGCTGTCCTGGAGGGAATATTCAGATACTTTACCGAGGAAAAGTACTAATACTGCACAAAAAACACTGAAATACTGAAACCTGTTTTTCACTCTGACCCTGTTGCTGCTATAAACGCCTGAATTCCCCCACGGGGAAAAATAAAGTTCCATCTTCTCTTATCTTACTTGATTAAATGTACTGAGTTTCCACCTCTAATGGATGAAGCAGTGTTGAGACCCTCGACGACCCCTCGACACTCACCTCTGAACGGAGCGTTTTGATTTTATCGTCTATGAAGTCGTTGATGGTCCGTCCATCGTCCAGAACGTGAACGTCACCAGACGAGAAATCCTGCAGGGCCGATCCGTTCAGAGCTGCTGGTGAGGAATAACACGGAGTCGTCAACAAAGGGTTAAATACATCGGACATGTTCTGAGGATAATGAGAACGCTTTGAGAAATAAGACAGTAGACGAAGTAACAAGACGTAGAAGTAGAAGAAATTCATTTACATAAAAACAGCTGATTCTTAAATGCACTGTTCTGCCCAACACACGTTTGTGAAGTTTTACTGCGGCAGCAAAGTCGTTCTCTGATATATATACATATATACACAATGACTCCAAGCGGTTCTTTGTGTATGTGCACAACCGCATACGCAGGTCGTCTTCTCCTCAACCGATCTGGCCACCAGGTCTGTGCCCGCGTCACGGCTTCAACGGGACATTAAGAACTGTAACGTGTTAATTCTCAAACAATACAATAACTGGTGCACAGAATTTACATGCGTGGTGATTACAGCTGTGTATATTCCGCCTCATGCTGACAACAACACAGAGCTCGACCAGCTGTTTTGAATTATTGAAAGGACGGAGACTTCACGGCCAGAGGCGGCATTCGTTGTGGCCGGGGATTTTAACAACGCCAATATGAAGAAAGTCCTGCCGAGATACTTTCAACACATCAGCTGCCCGACGAGCGGGGGAAACATACTGGACCATGTTTATTCCCCTTTTCGACATGGATATAAGGCTCGCCCTCCCTTCGACAAATCAGACCACATCTCACTGCTATCGCTGCCTGCTTACAAGCAGAAACTTAAACGGGACAGACCGATAACAAGGACCATACAGCGCTGGAGGGAGGAGTCAGACTCAGCACTGCTTTGAATCTACGGAGTGGTGTGTGTTTGAGGATAACAATATCAACACACACACGGACACGGTCATTTGCTACATTAGGAAATGCATCGATGACGTGGTACCGAAGGTTTCTGTACGAACATTCCCTAATCAAAAGACCTGGATAAACGGTGAGGAGTACAGGAAATCTAGATATGAACCCCGGAGAACTATCAGCAGCAAAGAGACAATACAGAGACAAAGTGGAGTCTGACTTCAGAGGCTGTAACACCCGGAACATGTGGGCGGGACTAAGAACAATGACAGACTACAAAGGAGCAGCGGGGGGTGCTGCGGGACTGTCTGCGTGCGCATCTCTCCCAGATGGGCTGAACAGTTTTTTTGCACGTTTTGAGAGCAGCCGGGCTGTGGAGGCACAGAAGGATCCGGAGCCCTGCTCTTTTGTTTTAAACAGGGCAGATGTGTGCAAATCCTTTAAAAGGGTTAACCCACACAAGGCTCCTGGACCAGATGGCATCCCTGGCCGTGTTCTCAGGGTGTGTGCAGTTCAGCTGGCAGAGGTGTTCACAGACATCTTCAACAGGTCCCTGCTGCAGTCTGTAGTCCCCACATGCTTCAAACACTCCACCATCGTTCCTGTCCCCAAAAAAACAATAATCACCAGCCTCAACGACTACCGCCCAGTAGCACTCACCTCCATCATCATGAAGTGCTTTGAGCGGTTAGTCAAAACCTTCATCACCTCCTCCTTCCCTGACTCTCTGGACCCCCTGCAGTTTGCCTACAGAGCAACCAGGTCCACAGACGACGCCATAACCCTCACCATCCACACTGCCCTCTCACACTGGACCAGAGGAACACATATGTGAGAATGCTGTTCATTGATTACAGTTCAGCCTTCAATACCATTGTGCCCTCCAAGCTGGCCATCAAGCTCAGAGACCTCGGGCTCAACAGCACCCTCTGTGACTGGATCCTGAACTTCCTGACGGGCAGACCCCAGGCAGTGCGGGTGGGAAACATCACATCCTCCACCCTGATCCTCAACACCGGTGCCCCTCAAGGCTGCGTGCTCAGCCCTCTCCTCTACTCCCTGTTCACTCACGACTGCGTGGCCACACACAGCTCCAACACCATCGTGAAGTTTGCTGACGACACGACCGTCATCGGCCAGATCACCGACGGCGACGAGACGGCGTACAGAGAGGAGGTCGGAAACCTGACATCTTGGTGCCAGGATAACAACCTCCATCTCAACGTCAGCAAAACAAAGGAGCTGATTGTGGATTACAGGAAGTAGCAGGGAGAGGGACACGCCCCCATCGCCATCGATGGGACTACGGTGGAGAGAGTCAGCAGCTTCAGGTTCCTCGGTGTCCACATCACTGAGGACCTGACATGGACTCATCACTGAGGACCTGACATGGACTCATCACTGAGGACCTGACATGGACTCATCACTGAGGACCTGACATGGACTCATCACTGAGGACCTGACATGGACTCATCACTGAGGACCTGACATGGACTCATCACTGAGGACCTGACATGGACTCATCACTGAGGACTGACATGGACTCGTCACTGAGGACCTGACATGGACTCTTCACTGAGGACCTGACATGACTCATCACTGAGGACCTGACATGGACTCATCACTGAGGACCTGACATGGACTCTTCACTGAGGACCTGACATGGACTCATCACTGAGGACCTGACATGGACTCTTCACTGAGGACCTGACATGGACTCATCACTGAGGACCTGACATGGACTCATCACTGAGGACCTGACATGACTCATCACTGAGGACCTGACATGGACTCTTCACTGAGGACCTGACATGGACTCATCACTGAGGACCTGACATGGACTCATCACTGAGGACCTGACATGGACTCATCACTGAGGACCTGACATGGACTCATCACTGAGGACCTGACATGGACTCATCACTGAGACCTGACATGGACTCATCACTGAGGACCTGACATGAACTCATCACTGAGGACCTGACATGGACTCTTCACTGAGGACCTGACATGGACTCATCACTGAGGACCTGACATGGACTCATCACTGAGGACCTGACATGGACTCATCACTGAGGACCTGACATGGACTCATCACTGAGGACCTGACATGGACTCATCACTGAGGACCTGACATGGACTCGTGGTAAGAAGGTTAAAGTTAAAGTACGGACAGTTCGTCCTTATGTGACATCAGGTAATGGCAGACTGGTTCTGCTCACCTTCAGTCAATAGTTTATGTTTAATGAAGGTTTCAGGTGGTTCAGTGTTGTTATAGGACTTTATTTACACACTTTAAGTTAGACAGGAACCAGGTAGCATCTGTGTCTGTTATGCATGCATGAGATCATTAATGTCAGGTGACTGAAAGCAGGTCATTAAAGGAGCTGCTTGTTCCCTGGCTGTTTAATCCACGTGAACTCTGAGACACATAGAGAGAACAGAACCAATGAGTACGTTTATCAAATGTTCTGTTAATGAGGCATCAGGGTGACCTGTGTGGCTCTTCTGAAGCAGACCATAATTATCTTCCTCGTACCAAAAAACCTGCATACGCCTGTATTTCTTGCCTTGTTTCTCTGTAAAGTCAACTTTTTTTAAGCGTAGAAAAACAACTCATTTTTTAGTTTTTGTAAAGAAGTTTTAAACCAATCAGGGAAACCTTCAGCCTTCAATTCATGAGAAACAATCAAATACAAAACCTTCACATTTTGAACCGGACAGGAGGACATCAAATTGAGTGCAGTACAAATAATGAAATGTCTTTATGAGATGTAGAGGCTTAGACATAATAAGTGTTGCGTCTGCGGGCCTGAATTCATCTCAGATAATAATCCGACCTATCAGAAGCTACTGAGTCTCTGTACGTTGTTGGATCAGGTCTTAACTCTACTACCTTCTGGAGAACCAGGTTCAATGAACTGCTGTTTAAAGGTAGACTTACTAAATCTGTTGAAGCGAAGCGTAGGATTCTGGTATCTGTAATGAGGTGAGGCATCTTACCTTAAATCAGGAGAGGACAGCGCAGAGTTATTTTGGGTTGTCTCAGTCCAAATGGCTGTGATGGTTTTATTTAAATAAATATTTCCCTCTGGTGTACACCTCAGATATAATCTTTAATTCACTGGTTTACATTTATGCTATTTTTGTTAAAAACCCACACAAATTCAACTGGAACCTTTTCAGTTATCTCACTTAAATTATTAAGCAACAGTCCAGAAGCATTACAGATATTTCATAATCCACTGCGTACCTTCACTAAACAAAGTAAGTTTTCACAAAATGTACTGGACCTATCCCGACTCACTTCAGATCGCATGAAACCAAACTAAAGCTTTCAGTGATTTATAACTATAACCTTTAAACTCTGTCATGTCAGTTTTTCTCAGAATTCTGACTTTCTACATTTCTTTGAATTTTTCTCGGAATTCTGTTTTTTTGTGAAAATTAACTTTTTTTATAATAAAAGACTGATTCATTAAATGTTTGACTTAATTATATATTTCCAGAAATCTAACCTTTTTTTTTTATTCTGCCTTTTTCAGTTAATACCATTTACATTTAGTATATAAATTTAGAGCAACGTGAAATATAACGCATTCTACACGTTGGATTATACTGAATTATATTTGATTACATTACATTTAGTTTTAATTATATAACCCAATATGGAAACCTCCTGTATGCAATTAAATGAGCAGTAACTTAAAGTACATTATTGTCAGGAATGCACTTAGTTTCCACTGAAATGAAGCCGTGCAAATCAGAAATATACAAATATAAAACCTTCACATTAAATGATGTTTAATCTCACCTGAGGCTGCGTGCTTCTCCATATTCTGAGTCCTCTGTGTTACGACTGGGGCACACAAAAATGATAGGACCCAAATGCACGACTCCAGACAAAAGATGATTCAAAAAAAGGATTTACTTGTGGTGATAAGCAAGGTAACAAAAACTCTCAAATGACTTCACAAAAAACTAACTAGAATCACTGTAGCTCAGAACACAACTGGCTGACAAGTAACACAAGGGTCGAAACGATCTGGCACTTGGCACAGAGAAAACACAGAATAAATACACACACAAGGGGCTCTACAGGTGCAAACAATAAGGGGGGGCAGGTAATCCGGTCAGGTAACACACTGACAGGGTAGGAGTCGAACTACCTGAAATGAGAGAAGAGATTAACAAAGTAAAACAGGAAATGACAGACAACTAAAAAGGATATGCAGACGTGGACTTGACGATATTAACTAAACAGAGAAATAATACTAACAAATCTGACGAGACACAACACTCTGCCCTCTGAAGGGATTCTATAGAGTATAATATCTGTAGAGAGGACTTTAAATACTTGTCTTCACACGTCAGTGAAGACAGAGGGAGGGGAACCAACAACTCTTCAATAATGGAACACCTTAAACTGGAAACACACGTTGCTTAACACAGGGGTTCCCAGTGGGGGGTCGCGAGACCCGCGCGGGGGGTCGCGAGATGATTTCAGAATCCTCTTGATGTAACCCCTGAGGTGTTTTTTATTTTATTTATTTTTTATTTTTTTAATATATTTTTGAATTATTATTTGTATTATTATTAATAATAATAACGTGTGCATAGACATTTTTTATTATGTAAGTCTGTTTAATAGGTAAGTGGGACAAATAAAGGAATTTTGATTCTGACAGATTTACGACAGTATCATTTGCAGCTCAAAGGTCACTTTACAGCACCACAGTAAATATCACAGACGTGAAACACACATCAACTAGTATATTTATTCTGAACAGCTCTTTAATACATTTTTCAAAATGAAACGTTGGTTAATACCAACTAGTGAGAAGGCAGACAGGCCAGCGGAGAAGGCAGCGGAGGAGAGCGGGGAGCCGCCATCACAAAGGCCGTCGACTTCTTGCGCGGGAAGAGGAGGAGGAAGAGGAGGAGGGGAGGAGGAGGAGGAGGAGGAGGAGGAGGAGGAGGAGGAGGAGGAGGAGGAGGAGGAGGAGGAGGAGGAGGAGACGACAACCGTAAGGCGGTCCATAAGCAGTCAGACCAGCCTTCATCCAAGTGTCGCAAGTATCGAGAGGAATACATCCAGTACGGATTCACATGCCTCATCATCAATGAAGCACAACATCCCCAATGTGTAGTGTGTACTGAGGTTCTTGCACATGAGAGCTTAAAGCCCGTAAAAATGCTCAGACATTTAAACACGAAGCACCCCTCTCTTGCTACTAAACCAGCTGATTTTTTCCGCCGAAAGCAGAGAGAATTGCAAGGCCAAAAGAAAGTTATAACTAACCAAACAACAATCCCTACCAAGGCTCAAAAGGCATCATATGAGGTGGCATATTTAATTGCACAGGCAAAAAAGCCACACACAATCGGGGAAACCCTAATTAAACCTGCTGCTATCGCTATGAGTAGGGCAATGCATGGGGATAAACAGGCACGGGAGCTGGAAGCAGTGCCGTTGTCTGACGGGACCATATCCCGGCGCATCACGGACATGGCCCTGGACATCAAGTGTCAGCTGATTGACAGAGTGAAGAAAGGGAAATATGCTTTGCAGTTAGACGAATCCACAGATGTGTCAAACTCTGCCCAACTGCTTGTTTTCGTCAGATACAGTTTTGATGGAAAACGTAATGAGGACATGCTGTTTTGCACCCCGCTGGAGCTAAAGTGCACAGGCGAGGACATTTTCACCAAACTTGACAACAAAATAAAAGAAGAGGGACTGTCTTGGGATGAGTGCATCGGTGTGTGTACAGATGGTGCTGGAGCAATGCTGGGGAAAAAGAGAGGACTAAAAGCAAGAGTCTTACAAGTGGCGCCCCACGTTATCTTTACGCACTGTATTATCCACAGAGAAGCTCTAGCGAGTAAAACGCTTGACCCAGAGCTTAAAAGTGTTCTTGAGACGGCGATACAAATGGTCAACTACATCAAATCGCGTCCACTCAATACCAGGCTGTTCGCCAATCTCTGCAACGAACTGGGACCGGAGCATCAGGGCCTGCTGTTCCACACAGAAGTCAGGTGGCTTTCACGGGGAAATGTTCTCAGCCGCCTGTTTGAACTGCGGGACGAGGTGCGCTTATTTCTCACGGAGCATGGGTCCCAGCTCGCTGACCACCTGACAGACCCTGACTGGTTAACAAGGCTGGCATATTTGTCTTGCATATTTGACAGACTGAACGGACTTAACCTGTCATTGCAAGGTGAAAACACAAGCATCATGTCCTTGAATGATAACATCTGCGCGTTCAAGAGGAAAGTGGATCGCTGGATTGCGCGAGTTGAAATGGGCAGGATTGATATGTTTCCTGAGCTGGAGGAATTCATAGAGGAAAATGATCTTAGTGTTAACTCTGTGAAGAAGTCTATCACTACCCACCTGCAAGCCCTCCTGGAACACTTTAACAAGTATTTCCCAGAGGAAACAGCTCCGGAAAAATATGACTGGATAAGATCACCATTTACCATAACGACCGCAAGTCATCTGTCATCCGACATGGAGGACGCACTGACTGAACTGTCAAGTGACCGCACATTAAAGACAGCTTTTAATGCGAAGACGCTTGCTGAGTTCTGGATTTCAGTTGAGAGGGAATACCCACAGCTTTCCAAGGCCGCGATGGACGTTCTGACGCCGTTTGGCTCCACATACCTGTGCGAAAATACTTTCTCGGCACTGACGTACATAAAAAACAAATACAGATCTCGTCTAAACGTGGAGGATGATCTCCGAGTGGCCGTCTCAAAAATTAAGCCCAGGATGGACTTGCTGTGCTCCAAGCATATTGCCACCCGTCTCATTAGGTGAGATTAACGCTGAAACGTAGCGTATTCCCCAAATGTAAATATGCACGGCAACAATGTTCATTAGTTATTACCTTTATGTCTTTAGTTTGCACCACAACAATGTTCACTCCTAATTCACATGGAGATTACTTTGACTCACGAGTTCTGCTGTTATCTTATATTAAATTGCTATATGTAAAACCATATCATGGTTGTCAGGCTGTTCTGTTCTTGTGTGTTGTGGTTATGCGCGTGTTTGGATACGCCTATTAGTGCGTGCGTCCTGTGCACACGGGTTTTTTTTTTTTTTCAGTCACCACGTGATAGTGGGGGGTCGCCAGTCTCTGG
Organism: Dissostichus mawsoni; assembly: GCA_011823955.1. Classification (NCBI taxonomy): domain Eukaryota; kingdom Metazoa; phylum Chordata; class Actinopteri; order Perciformes; family Nototheniidae; genus Dissostichus; species Dissostichus mawsoni. Next base: position 71,794 of record JAAKFY010000034.1, on the reverse strand, counting down.
CCCTGTTATTTTGGGGGTCGCGGGCTGAAAAGTTTGGGAACCCTTGGCTTAACAGAACTTCTCCTTCTTTGATAGCTATCCAATATTCATCCAGTTTGAGATAAACCTTTAGCACGCAGCACGCTCTGTGGATCAGAGGTCAGAGTTATAACCCTTTAAATGATAAGAAATGCATTATTTACAACTATTACAATTTAATATTGAAAACATCAAAAAGATTATTTTCTCTAGCTGTTTTTGTATTTGTTAATACTCTGGTAATAACGGAAGAGTCTTAGGGCCGGATTAATTTTTGTGAGTTCTGAGCAAAAGAGATTTTGTTTAAAAGTTCGGAGATTAAAGTCCCCCTTCTGAAGGTCATGTGATCAAAAAGAGAATGTGATCAAAAAAAGGCAGAATCCTTTAAAAGAATAAAAGTCCGGAAACAAGGAAAAGTCAGATAACTGAAAAAGGGTCAAAAAAATATTTCAAGAAAAACGTGAACATTCGTAGAAAAAGTCAGAATATTGAAAAAGTACGTTTTCACAAAAAAAAAAAATTCTGAGAAAAAATTCAAAGAAATGTCGAAATTCTGTGGAAAAAAAGTAAGAATTCGAAAATTAAGAACGAAAAATCTGAGTTTGGAAAAATATCAGAAAAAAGTCAAAATTCTAATAAAAAAAAAGCTAAATTCAGTAAAAGTGAAAAGTCAGTTTAATAAAAATAAAATCTAAATTCCCGAAAATATCAGAAATAAAAAAAAAAATCCTAATTATGAGAAGTGTCAGATTCTGAAAAAAAAATTCAAAGTAAAAAGATTATTATTGATTTGTTTTCTTTTCACCACTAGATGTCCTCCTCCATTTCATGAGCGCTTTATCATCACACACACACAAACACACACACACACACACACACACACACACACACACACACACACACACACACACACACACACACACAGGGCTTCATGGTGAGAATGACACAATATGATATTTCTACACAAATACCTCGATATCTGTTCGTGACGATGTTGTGCTTCCTCTCACGGAGTATTTTAAGACATTCATATTTCTACTTTTACTCAAGTGCAGGATCTAAGTACTTCTTCCTGTAGTTGTAAAGGTTAACCTCTTGTCTTTATGAACTCTATATACTTTATAAACCCCCCCCTCCTCCCTGTCTTGCAGGAGCAGAGCGAGTGATCTCTCTGAAGATGGAGATCCCCGGCTGCATGCCCCCTCTCATCCAGGAGATGCTGGAGAACTCAGAGGGTCTGGAGGGAGCTGGGGAGGGAAGGGAGGAGGAGATAAGGGAGGGAAGGGTGGAAGTGGAGGAGGGAAGGGAGGAGGAGGAGGTGGAGGAAGAGGAGGAACCAGAGAGGAAGATAAACCAGAGCTCCGTCTTTCACCAAAACCAGATTCCTCCTCCAGTCCGAGTCCTTCTCCTTGTTCCCCGTCCTCTCCTCCCCCCTCCAGCTGAAGGTCAGGACCCCCACCTGAAGGTCATGACCCCCACCTGAAGGTCTACGCCCCCAGAGGCATCACGCTGCCATACACCCCTCCACAACCCCAGCAGACTGAGAGCAGGAGGTGTGAGGGAGTGTGGGAGGAAACCCGGACATAAAACCTGCAAAAAGCTGCCTCCTCGTTATTATTATAGGAGCCAATCAGAGCCCTGGGTTTAATGGGAGGAACCGGGATTTGTTGATTCAGGTTTCAATGGAAGACTTTAACCCCCACCAGGAAGTGCGCCGGATGTTGAAACTAATTTATGTAGTGGCCAAACGGAGGTACTACAACTACCGTGACGTCA
>JAAKFY010000034.1:20000-65000 GCA_011823955.1 Dissostichus mawsoni | reverse complement strand
TCAACTGCGCATGCTCTATGAGCGCACATACGGGTACTTCTGCTCTGACAGCCAGGCATGATGGGTAATCTGTGACGTTTCGCTCTCTCAAAAGTTGGGCCATTTTGTCCTCATGCGCCAATGAGCAGCTCTCATAGGAAAGAACGAGACCCCGCCTCCCACGCGGTATCCAGTTCTTATTATACATCCATGCTCTGAGTCCCCACGAGTCTGCAGGAAGTGAAGGAAGTTCCCTTGATTCAGTGAGTCAGGATTTGCGAATCTGAGTCTGCTGTTGACTCGTGCATGATGAGTCTGCCTGGATCTCTGGATCTCTGGATCTCTGGATCTCTGGATCTGCTACGGTTTCGGCTCTTGCCCCTTTCACACCAACGCGGTTCCCGTTCTAGCTCCGTGCTAGACCTTTTCTGGTTCGGAACCGATTTTTCTTTTCAGCCCCCGTTTAGTTCACACCGCCCAGAGCACGACTGATGCTGCCGCCGCTGCGTCATGACGTCACCGTTTACGTCGCTGATTTTCTCCCCAACGGCGTCGGGTCGATGATCGTGTTGCTTTTAATCATACGAAGCCAGATTAAATTAAATAACTACTTCTCAACCCTTATACTTTTCTCCAGAGTGCCGTGGTTCATTGTTTATGAATGTGTTTCAGCAGCATGTACCGACCGCTGCAGCGCTGCCTGTTTGGCATCACAACGCTGTCATGAAAGTTTCTCTGGTATAAAATGGGTGATGTTAGCATAGCAACCGAAGCTAAACTGACTATCTTGACTACTTGTTGCTATCCTATTGTGGCATAAGCCGTTTTCTACAGGCACATTTTACCGGCGTATTTGTCATTATGATTCTACTTGTGATAGTCGGACATGACAACCTGTGCAGCCCATGTATTGATTCCATCCGATAGCTGCTATAATACAAAACAAACGTCTGCCTGCTCTCCACAATGATCAATGACAGCGAACGGATGGTCAAAGTAAGCCAAATAAACAGAATCACACGAAGCCTGGTCAGTGCTGCCTGACTTAAAGTGTGGTTTTTTTTAATAAGTGTGTGGTTGCGTTTGTAAGAAATAAAATCAATGTTTATATGGCGTAATTTAAATTAAATACACTGTTTTGATTTAAAACTGTTTTATTCTGACAAAACGGAAGTTCACACAACGACTTCCTGCGAGTAAATATTGTTAGCATCAATTTAAGGTTAGCATTAGCATGTGGCTGAAGACTACGTTTTGAAACAGTGAATTCAAGGTTAAATGACACATAGTGTTGCACACTAAAAACACTGTCTTTAACTCTCACTTATTGACGCTGCAATACTGTTATTAGGGAATGTTTAAATAACCACAGACATTAGAATATTATAAAATCAAAGAGAAAAACGACAGGATTTGCATTGGACACGCCCCTGTCGCCGCCGGCCAATAGGAGAAGACCACAGATGACAACAGGAAAAGCAAGCCAAGAATCGATCTCTTCACCCCGGCTGACCCAATGCGAACGGGTGCAACAGCTGAGGGGGGGAGAGAGCCTCCACTTGAAAATTCTCATTTGTATATCATCGCATTATTTGTTTAATTAAATGCTGTTAACTTGTATAAGCTTCCTTGGACTCTTTTCAGTTTATCCTTGTCTCGGGGTTTAAGAATTCCTAACACGTTCTAGTCACTTTGGCCAGCGCTACTGCTTGTTACAACTTTCATTTGCCGTACTCGCCATAAACTGTTATGGTCAGGTTGATCCCGTCATCCCGCCTCCGACGTAAGCGTGACGTATGCGGTTCTTGCTTCTAGACCGACAATTTTTTGGTGCTTGAAAAGCACCGGTTTTCGGAGCTTAGAGGCGGCTCCGCTGCGGTGTGAACAGGGGAAAACGGTGCTTTTCAGGCTCTAGCTCCGAACCGGCCCTGGAACCGCGTTGGTGTGAAAGGGGCATCTGAGTCCGCACGAGTCTGCAGGAAGTTTCACTGATCCGCGTCCCCTGAGCCAAACGATAACTTCTGGCAGCTATCCTACTTGCTAAAGGCTAGGCAGATGGACTGGGGTACGTTGTAATGTGATTTTACATGTTATAAGGAGGGTAACGAGTGACGCAATTTATAGTTTTAATTTGTACGTCACCAGGTGTAGGACTCAAAGGACTCGGGTTAATCGAGAGGGGAGACTCGTCACGACCAGCTCATTACTAGGATCCGGGTTAATGATCCGGATGAATCAGGACTCACCCATCTCTAATTTCTTCACGCTGAGGTGTGACGGAGCTCTAAGAGGCGCCACGTCTCCTCCGTCACCACGGGGAAAACTTTGGCTCTTTCAAAGCCGTTGAAGTCGGTGCTCAGAGAGACAGAGTACGCCCCCATGTGGTGGACGAGCAGCCAGTCGCCCACCTGCAGCTCAGGAATCATGGCGCTGTCCGACACTTTATCAAAGCTGTCGCAGGTCGGACCCCAGACCACGGAGCGGTACCTCACCTCGCCGACCCCCACGGCCTACAGACAAGGATTTAAATATGAAATACAGACGAGAATTTACACCTTTACCATTCAGTATAGAGCAGAGCAGCGCTACAGTACGTCCTACTTTTGGATTACCTCAACTTCAAATGCAATGCAAAGAGAAAATATCAATAAGATGTTTTTAATTATGTGTATTCTCTCTCCAAGCCTGAGTACAAGTACCTCAACATTGTATTTAAGTAATGTACTGATGTAATTGTACTTTGTGTCTATCCACCACTGAGTATTAACCATGACCAGATACTATAAAAAGAGAGATCTTTAGATAAGTGGAGTTAATGATCGTGTATATGGGGGTGTTCACCCTGTGAGGAAGCAGCTGGACGGGGGGGTGAGCCGGGTCTTTGACAATGCAGCTCAGGGATCCATGCACTCCATCGTTGATGTAATACATCATCTGTCCACCAGGGCCGCTCTCCTCACAGTCTGGAACACATCCAAAGTTATTCAGAGGACTCACACTATGCAAACAGATGTTTAAATAACAGGAAACCTAAAGTAAATGATCCTTTAGTCCTCTGTCCCCTCGAGGTGTAATAGCAAGTTCACCTGGAGACAAATTCAATACTAGTTAGCAATTTATCTGACAAGCTAGCGCTGCTTATCCTCATAAAGTGAGATTACTCTTTTTGGCGATGACGTTCACAGCCAGGGTGAAGGCCGACTCCACGTAGAACCGGCCCGGTTCTGCAATGATCTGGACCCCACAGTCGGGCGGGAAGAATTCATCCAGCGCCGCATTTATTACGTCTGAAAACTGGTGGGGGAAAAGCACATTTTTAGAGGGATCACACCACACTAAATGATGTCAAACGTTTAGTGACATTTTTTAGTGGCCCCACGCAAAGTTATGTGATGAGGCCCTCTGTGTCGCTAGCGTCGACGACGGGGGGGGGGGGTGGGGCCCCATGCAGTCTGCGTGATCTGCGTGTAGTAAGGGGCGGGCCTGAAGATGTGCAATCCAATACCTCCAATAATGTGGTTGATATTAAAGAGAAAACACAACCCATATATTCCTGAAGGACCTGTAATGGTCCCCCCTCATACTGGGAAATCATTACTTTGTCACTGGAACGCTGATTCGAAGAACTTCTGAATATTTCTGACTCACCGTACCGCTTCAAATTTGACCTGAAAGTCGTCTCTGCCGGAGAATCCACCGCCGATATCCAGGAGACTCATCTGAACGCCCAACACACTCTGAAACACACCACACCACACACACACCAACACACACACACAGTCACACCAACACACTCTGAAATACATCAACACGCTCTGAAAAAGACTCACGGCGATGTCGAACACTTGTCGTGCATCGGAGATGGCTTTCTGGAAGGCCTGACTCTCGGTGCAGCCGCTGCCCACATGGAAGCTGACGCCAATCACTGTGAGGTCCAGATCTACAGCGAGGCCCAGCAGCTTCTCCACCAATCCCAGACCAGCACCAAACTTAGAGCTGAGTCTCAGCAGCGAATCGGAGTCATCCACCGCGATCCGGAGCACCAATCTGCAGGGGGTCGACCAATCAGGGATCAACCAATCACTGTTCAACCAATGACTGTTCAACCAATCAATGTTCAACCAATCATGTTCAACCAATCACTGTTCAACCAATACAACCAATCACTGTTCAACCAATACAACCAATCACTGTTCAACCAATCAATGTTCATCCAATCACTGTTCAACCAATCACTGTCCAACCCAATCACTGTTCAATCAATCACTGTTCAACCAATCACTGTTCAACCAATCACTGTTCAAACCAATCACTGTTCAACCAATCACTGTTCAACCAATCACTGTTCAACCAATCACTGTTCAACCAATCACTGTTCAACCAATCACTGTTCAACCAATCACTGTTCAACCAATCACTGTTCAACCAATCACTGGTACAAGAACACTAAATGATTATTTTAGTTTTCCCTACTTTGAAATACTCAAGTAAAGTACCTCATAATTGCACTGAAGTACAGTACAGGATGTAAATGTACTTAGTTACTGTACCCCTCTGCTAATGCTAGTGCTAACAGAGACAGGTGGGCTCACCTGGCCTTGCGGTGACAGAGAGAGATCTTTCGGAGCTCTTCCTCGCTGTCAAAGGTCATCGTTTGGACTCTTTGAGCGGCGGCAAATCTGATGTGAGACATGGGTTTGGTTGTGTGAGCGAAGATGATGTCATCAGGAGAAACGCCGAGGTTCAGCACCATCTGGATCTCAGCCTGCAGGGGAGAGGGAACCAGTTCAAACTGGATCAGGGTGTTAGAGAGCAAGGACCTGACTGTAAGATCTGCTCTGTTGGTTCAGATGACTCTGACCTGCAGAGCAGACACACATTTAAATATACTTCACAATCCCAACGCAGTACACATGTTCACTCAACCGGCGCTTTACATTATATGTTTAAGACATGCAAGGGTGTAACTTTGGTTTGAGAAGTGGGGGGGACACAAAACAGGGGGTCCTCCGCAATGAAACATTTTCTCGATTTAATTCCATTTCCTGCCTTTCTACAAATATATTAGGGACTATGGTGTTAAAAAATCCAAGAAAAATGTGTAATGTATATGATGAGTGTGCAGATTTACCTAGTATCCTATCCATGTGAACCTGTTTTATTTGTTGGTGGACCTCACATCCTCTAGGGGGGTCCGGGGGCATGCACCCCCGGGAAGAGTTTTTCTTTAAATTGAAGTTAAAGGCATCAATCTGGTGCACTTTGAGGGGAAATTAAGAGATTTATGGATACAGCTCTCAACACTCATATGAAACAGAACTGTTTATATTTAAATAATCAAATAATCACACTCATTGGTATGCTCCCAACCAATAACACATAATTGATCAACTCCTCTCTCCTATCTTTATCTTACCTAGTCTGCATATTTTCTTTATGCATATTTTACCACTCCCCTTTCAAACTGTGTTTTTTATTTTTTACTGACCCGTATTGGAATGATTTCTTAACTTATTTTGTACAACTAGGCCAATATTAACGGTGCTCGAGGGGATGCTAAGAGAGCATCTTTATTTACTTTATTAGGAAACAAGAATTTAAATGTGACGTTTCTCCAGGAAACTCACAGTACTGCTGAGAACGAGAGTGACTGGAGGAGGGAATGGGGGGGGGGAGGGCTTCTTCAGCCATAAGTGCAGCAATAGTGGAGGGGTTGCAATTCTCTTTGCGAGGGGCTTTACACCCTTCTCCTGTACGGTCGATGAGGTCATCCCAGGCCACTTGCTAAGAATAGATGCTGAATTTGAAAAGGTGAAAATATGTTTTATAAATATTTATGCTCCCAGTGTGGGCGCAGAGAGGCTTTTGTTTTTTGAGAAACTGAAACATACTCTTAGCACCTGTGATAGTGAGGAGTATCTGTTCCTGGGGGTGACTTCAACTGCACAGAGAACCCTGTGCTGGATAGGAACCACCAGGAACCGCATGCTGCCTCGAAGAGTGCTTTATGAAGACTAACAAACCTTTGAGCTGTGTGATGTTTGGAGGCACTTCCACCCGGGCCAGCGGCCGTACACGTGGGTGCACTCTAGGGATAACCTGTTGTCTCTAGCTAGGCTGGACCGTGTGTATGTTTTTAACCATCACATTAATGTGAGCAGAAGCTGCTCCATCAGTCCAGTGGGAATCTCTGACCATTCCCTCGTACAAGTCTCAGTTTTTTAATCATGTTAAGTGTAATAGTGCGTATTGGCACTTTAATGCTTCTCTGTTGGCCGACAACCATTTAAAACATTTTTTAATTTTTTTTGGGAAAACTACCGTTTATCTAAGTGTGAGTACAATTCTCTTCAGCAGTGGTGGGATGTAGGTAAAGTGAAAATCAAGCAGTTTTGCCTACAGTACACTCTCAATGTCACAAAGGACATGGCTAGATCTCTGAGAGCTCTGGAGAGAGAAGGTGGAGCTGCAGGGATTGGCAGACTCCACAGGAGAGCGAGAACATGTTGAAGTTTTCAAAAGTAAAAACTCAGCGCTGTCTGACCTGCTGGGGTTTTCTGCTCAGGATGCTCTGGTCAGATCCCGGTTTCAGAACATCATGAAAATGGATGCTCCCTCTCACTTTTTCTTTGGTCTGGAGCGTAGGAATGGTCAGAGGAGGCTGATGCACTCCCTGCGATCCAATGCTGGGCAGCTGCTTCAGGAGTCCGCCGACATTCGTCAGTGTGCTGTGGAGTTCTACAAAGAGCTCAACAAAACAGAGTTCCAGGCCGAGCCAGAGTTGGCGCAGTCCTTCTATGAGGGCCTTCCTAAGGTCCCTGAGGAGGACCATGCAGAGCTGGAGGCAGAGCTCTCTGCCCAGGAGCTGCAGGAGGCCCTGCAGAGCATGCAGAGTGGGAAGGCTCCTGGCATAGACGGCCTGCCTGCAGACTTCTATAAGGCTCTCTGGCCGGTTATAGGTGACGACCTGCTGAGTGTGCTCAGAGACAGTCTAAGTAACGGGAGGTTGCCTCTGAGTTGCAGGAGAGCTGTGCTCACTCTCCTCCCTAAGAAAGGAGACCTGCAGGAGATTAAGAACTGGCGTCCTGTGTCTCTACTCTGTACCGACTACAAACTGCTTTCCAAAGTGTTAGCAACGAGGCTGAGAAAAGTGATGGAGCATGTCATTCATGTAGACCAGACATACTGTGTACCCAGCAGGTTGATAACTGACAACGTCACTCTAATTCGGGATGTTTTGGACCTCTCCGGTTCATTGGGCTGTGAGCTTGGTCTGATTTCTCTAGACCAAGAAAAGGCTTTTGACCGAGTTGAGCACCAGTACTTGTGGCAGACGCTGGAAGCTTTTGGGTTCAGCTCTGGTCTCATAGCCAAGATCCAGGTCTTGTACAGGGACATTGAGAGTGTACTGAAGATAAACGGTAGTTTGTGTGCTCCTTTTGAAGCTCAGAGAGGAGTCCGACAGGGCTGCTCTTTGTCCGGGATGCTCTACTCCCTGGCCATAGAGCCGTTTTTACATCGTTTAAGGTCAAAGTTACAGGGTTTCTCTTTTCCTGGCTGTGGGGATGTTTTTAAATTGTCTGCTTATGCGGATGACATAATGGTCTTTGTTAAAAAACAAGATGATATCAATGTTTTAACTGAAACTGTGAGCAACTTTTGCAAAATCTCATCTGCTAGAGTCAACTGGGGGAAAAGTGAGGCCTTAGCAGTAGAGAGGGCAGCATTGACAGGTTGTTTTTACCTGGGGGCCTTGGTTGGAAAAGGGCAGGGTTAAAGTACCTGGGTATTTATCTTGGTGATGACACGTTTTGTTTGAAACACTGGGACGGGCTTATAGAGAAAGTGGAAGGCCGGTTAAAGAAGTGGAAGTGGATCCTTCCCAAACTTTCTTTTAAAGGGCGTATCCTTATTTTAAACAACCTTGTTTCCTCCATGCTGGCTCACCGTCTGGCATGTACCGACCCGCCCGTAAACCTGCTGTCCAGGGTGCAGGCTCTCATGGTGGACTTCTTCTGGGAACGCATGCACTGGGTCCCTCAGAGCGTCCTGTTCCTGCCAAAGGAGGAGGGGGACATGGCCTGATTCACCTGGCGAGCAGAGGGGCTGCTTTAAGGCTCCGGTTCGTCCAGAGGTTCCTGACTGGACCTGCTGACCTGGTCTGGACCTGTAGCTCGGGCCTTATTGGAGCGCTGTGGTGGGCTGGGTCTGGCTGAGTTGCTGTTCCTGATGGATCTGAAAGGATTACGCCTGAATAATCTCTCGGGGTTCTATGGAGGTCTCTTCAAGGTGTGGCGACTACTCAGAAAAGAGAGACCAGAGTGCTGTGGCTCACGGTTCTGGCTCCTCAGAGAGCCGGTGGTCCGTGGATCTCGTTTTGTGTGTGGAGTGGGGCCTTCTCTACAACAGAGACTCTGTGAAGAGAGGATCCTCACGCTGGGCCAGGTGGTGGAGGTGTGTGGCCCCCGCCTGGACAATGCTGCAGGCCTGGCCTCACGTCTGAGCCTCAGGTCAGTCCGGGTGGTCCGCCTCCTGCTGCAGAGCTGGAAACAGCAGCTCAGCCAGTCAGAGCTGGCACTGATCGCTGCTCACTGCAACGGACTGAAGTCTCCAAATGACAATGACTCTTTTCCAGAGATGCGATGTTTTCCTGATCTCAGTTGTGAGGGTTTTTTGTTAAAGTTGGACAATGTTTCTGATTTTAAGTTTAGCACCATGTCCAACAAAACTTTTTATTATTGGTGACAAAGGTGGTGAATCAGAGCAGACTCCAGGAGCGAGTGGACACCCGGTGGAGAGCCCGGCCTGCCGGAGGCTCAGAGGCCTGAGTGGAGAGCGCTCTACAAGCCTCCGCTGACTAGGAGGGGTGGGGACCTCCAGTGGGGATTCTCCAGTGGAGGGTTCTCCAGTGGAGGGACCTCCAGTGGAGGGTTCTCCAGTGGAGGGTTCTCCACGCTGCGGGAGCTGTTAATGCGTTCCTTTCAATGATCAACCCTACAGTGTCTGACGCCTGTCCTTTCTGTGTACAGAGGGAAACCATTTTTCATTGTTTTACAGAATGTGGTCGACTCCTTTGTCTTTTTCAGTTACTCACTCAGATGTTGATTTTGTTTGATGTGGTTTTTTCTAAGTCAATGCTCATTTTGGGTTATAGGTACAGCCAGAAGCAAAAGTGCAAAAGTCAGCTTTTGAATTGTTTGTTGGGGCAGGCTGAGAGGGCCATCTACCTCAGCAGGAGGAATAAAGTTGAGGACTCATTGGATACCGATGCAGTTTTTATTTTCAAGCGGATGGTAAAAGCAAGACTGAAAACGGACTACAGTTACTTTTGTTTAACCAAAAATGTGGGCGAATTTGAGGGCATGTGGTGCCTTAAGAATGCTTTGTGTTCTGTGGAGAATGAGGATCTTATTTTCAGTCGTTTTCTGAACTGACAATGTGTGTCATTGTGTCTGCTGGTTATTTGCTTTGTGAATAAAAGTGGTTTGAAAAATCTCTCTCTCTCTCTCTCTCTCTCTCTCTCTCTCTCTCTCTCTCTCTCTCTCTCTCTCTCTCTCTCTCTCTCTCTCTCTCTCTCTCTCTCTCCTCTCTCTCTTCTATCTCTCTCTCTCTCTCTCTCTCTCTCTTCTCTCTCTCTCTCTCTCTCTTCTCTCTCTCTCTCTCTCTCTCTCTCTCTCTCTCTCTCTCTCTCTCACACAAAATGCGCTCGTGCCACACACACACGCTGTGCTCCTCCGTGACGATGACCGCTTGCGTAAAAAACATTTGAAAAGTGGGGGGGACACAAATGGGATTTTGAAAAGTGGGGGGACATGTCCCCCCTGTCCCCAGTGGAAATTACACCCATGAAGACATGTAATACATTCATACTATAATGTCAACATATTTCACACTGTATTAGGTTGGATTAAAGCAATAATATTAAGTTTAAATACAAAATATTAGGTTCAACTTAATACTATTGCTCGCAACTGACCTAATACAGTTTTTTTTGACCTAATTCCCTTTCAGTGAGGGGGGTCCTGAACCCTCTTCCCTATACATTCCCTCTCTAGTCTGTATGCTGCTGAGTCAGGATGAATGTAAAGTCATTTCTAGATCTTCACAAGTTGTCCGTCCATCTTCTTCTTAACCGGATCGAGTCGGGCCAAAAAAGAGAGTTCAATAAACGAATAGTTAAGGAGTTTTTATGTTATGGTCCCTGATCCAAAGTGCTGATGGTCTGGGGTACCTTGCTCAGGTTTATCATAATGTTTTGTGAAAAGAGAGTTCAATAATAGTGAAATTAGTTTTGATGCAATGGTTTAGTGATGGGAGTTACGGCTCTTTGAAGGGAGCCGGATCTTATGGCTCCGTTCCTTTCCGAGAGCCGTTCAAAAGAGCCGGGTTTTTTTGAGTGGCGGTGGAGATTATTTGTTGGCTTTACAAATGTTGCACTCCGCTTTATCATTGCCTATGTTTTTGTTGAAGTGCATCCAAATGCTGCTGCGTTTTCGCGTTTGGCAAATGTTTTCACCCGAAAAACACGTGGTCTACTTGTACTACTTACTTGTTATGACTTCTCTCTCTCATGCGTATTCCGTTAAGAACCGCCCCTATTCTGCCTCTGATTGGCTAACCCTAACCCACAAAATCTCCCTCCTCGTGCCCAAACCTAACCAATCAGAGGCACTCCTGCCTGAACCTAACCAATCAGAGTAGGGCGGGTCTTCACGGAATACGCTTGGGGAACAAAATCAAGCTTTTTCACTGTTCACGTAAAGGCGAGTGGATTTATGGCAGGCAGTGAACCAAGGATAAAAAGAACGGCTCTCACCAAGTACGACTCGGTTCCCTTCGTTCGTACCAAAGAGCCGTTTAAAAGAATCGAATCGTTCGCGAACGTAACATCACTACAATGGTTTAACTGGTCCCTGATCTAAAGTACTGATGGTCTGTGGTACCTTGCTGGCGCAGTCGAAGCCGGTGCTCAGCGCTCTCAGGACCCTCAGCACGGCGGGGGTGTTGTTGCACTTCACGGCGTAGAAAGGCTTCACTCGAGGGAGGAGAGTCAGCCACTGCTGGTGACGATCAATCACAGACTGGAGGTCCGCCACCAAGAACGGCTCCTCGCTGTCCTGGAGGGAATATTCAGATACTTTACCGGAGGAAAAGTACTGATACTGCACAAAAAACACTGAAATACTGAAACCTGTTTTTCACTCTGACCCTGTTGCTGCTATAAACGCCTGAATTCCCCCACGGGGAAAAATAAAGTTCCATCTTCTCTTATCTTACTTGATTAAATGTACTGAGTTTCCACCTCTAATGGATGAAGCAGTGTTGAGACCCTCGACGACCCCTCGACACTCACCTCTGAACGGAGCGTTTTGATTTTATCGTCTATGAAGTCGTTGATGGTCCGTCCATCGTCCAGAACGTGAACGTCACCAGAGGAGAAATCCTGCAGGGCCGATCCGTTCAGAGCTGCTGGTGAGGAATAACACGGAGTCGTCAACAAAGGGTTAAATACATCGGACAGGTTCTGAGGATAATGAGAACGCTTTGAGAAATAAGACAGTAGACGAAGTAACAAGACGTAGAAGTAGAAGAAATGAATTTACATAAAAACAGCTGATTCTTAAATGCACTGTTCTGCCCAACACACGTTTGTGAAGTTTTACTGCGGCAGCAAAGTCGTTCTCTGATATATATACATATATACACAATGACTCCAAGCGGTTCTTTGTGTATGTGCACAACCGCATACGCAGGTCGTCTTCTCCTCAACCGATCTGGCCACCAGGTCTGTGCCCGCGTCACGGCTCACCACAACGTGGTTTACAGGACCAGAGTTTCTCCAGTCTGACACCCAGGAGACCTTCACCCTGGAGACCTTCACCCAGGAGACCTTCACCCTGGAGACCTTCACCCAGGAGACCTTCACCCAGGAGACCTTCACCCTGGAGACCTTCACCCAGGAGACCTTCACCCAGGAGACCTTCACCCAGGAGACCTTCACCCTGGAGACCTTCACGCATTAGACCTTCACCCAGGAGACCTTCACCCAGGAGACCTTCACCCAGGAGACCTTCACCCAGGAGACCTTCACCCTGGAGACCTTCACGCATTAGACCTTCACCCAGGAGACCTTCACCCTGGTGGATCCAGAAACGATGTGAGCCCCCTGGGGACCACCTTGGCTACTCATACCGGCGAAGGCATACTTGCTTCAGTGCAGTTTCAGCGCTTTTCCACATGGCAGTCTTTGTAGAGAGCTGTGTCTTTCTTGATCCATCAAGCCCATTCATTCAAGGTGAACATCTCAGATGAGTGCAAAGGATGGCATACGTGCAGGAGACTCTGTATTCCAGAAGAGCTGGCAGCAGCAAGGTCAGCCATACTATAGGATTGGTGGATATCATGTGCCTATCGAAGCTGAGGTGAGAAATCCATACCTCCACACTCTTCAGCCTTTGAGCTGGGGACATTGTGCTTATCAAACAGACTCTGTCACTCTGCATTGAGTGGCCAATGAGTCTGCTCACTTCCACCTTTCCAAGCAGTGACGGAAAAGTCTGCAAGGTTGAAATCAGGACGATCTCGCATGACAAAGCAAAGAAGGTTAAAGTTAAAGTACGGACAGTTCGTTCTTATGTGAGGTAATGGCAGACTGGTTCTGCTCACCTTCAGTCAATAGTTTATGTTTAATGAAGGTTTCAGGTGGTTCAGTGTTGTTATAGGACTTTATTTACACACTTTAAGTTAGACAGGAACCAGGTAGCATCTGTGTCTGTTATGCATGCATGAGATCATTAATGTCAGGTGACTGAAAGCAGGTCATTAAAGGAGCTGCTTGTTCCCTGGCTGTTTAATCCACGTGAACTCTGAGACACATAGAGAGAACAGAACCAATGAGTACGTTTATCAAATGTTCTGTTAATGAGGCATCAGGGTGACCTGTGTGGCTCTTCTGAAGCAGACCATAATTATCTTCCTCGTACCAAAAAACCTGCATACGCCTGTATTTCTTGCCTTGTTTCTCTGAAAAGTCAACTTTTTTTAAGCGTAGAAAAACAACTCATTTTTTAGTTTTTGTAAAGAAGTTTTAAACCAATCAGGGAAACCTTCAGCCTTCAATTCATGAGAAACAATCAAATACAAAACCTTCACATTTTGAACCGGACAGGAGGACATCAAATTGAGTGCAGTACAAATAATGAAATGTCTTTATGAGATGTAGAGGCTTAGACATAATAAGTGTTGCGTCTGCGGGCCTGAATTCATCTCAGATAATAATCCGACCTATCAGAAGCTACTGAGTCTCTGTACGTTGTTGGATCAGGTCTTAACTCTACTACCTTCTGGAGAACCAGGTTCAATGAACTGCTGTTTAAAGGTAGACTTACTAAATCTGTGGAAGCGAAGCGTAGGATTCTGGTATCTGTAATGAGGTGAGGCATCTTACCTTAAATCAGGAGAGGACAGCGCAGAGTTATTTTGGGTTGTCTCAGTCCAAATGGCTGTGATGGTTTTATTTAAATAAATATTTCCCTCTGGTGTACACCTCAGATATAATCTTTAATTCACTGGTTTACATTTATGCTATTTTTGTTAAAAACCCACACAAATTCAACTGGAACCTTTTCAGTTATCTCACTTAAATTATTAAGCAACAGTCCAGAAGCATTACAGATATTTCATAATCCACTGCGTACCTTCACTAAACAAAGTAAGTTTTCACAAAATGTACTGGACCTATCCCGACTCACTTCAGATCGCATGAAACCAAACTAAAGCTTTCAGTGATTTATAACTATAACCTTTAAACTCTGTCATGTCAGTTTTTCTCAGAATTCTGACTTTCTACATTTCTTTGAATTTTTCTCGGAATTCTGTTTTTTTGTGAAAATTAACTTTTTTTATAATAAAAGACTGATTCATTAAATGTTTGACTTAATTATATATTTCCAGAAATCTAACCTTTTTTTTTTATTCTGCCTTTTTCAGTTAATACCATTTACATTTAGTATATAAATTTAGAGCAACGTGAAATATAACGCATTCTACACGTTGGATTATACTGAATTATATTTGATTACATTACATTTAGTTTTAATTATATAACCCAATATGGAAACCTCCTGTATGCAATTAAATGAGAAGTAACTTAAAGTACATTATTGTCAGGAATGCACTTAGTTTCCACTGAAATGAAGCCGTGCAAATCAGAAATATACAAATATAAAACCTTCACATTAAATGATGTTTAATCTCACCTGAGGCTGCGTGCTTCTCCATATTCTGAGTCCTCTGTGTTACGACTGGGGCACACACAAAATGATAGGACCCAAATGCACGACTCCAGACAAAAGATGATTCAAAAAAAGGATTTACTTGTGGTGATAAGCAAGGTAACAAAAACTCTCAAATGACTTCACAAAAAACGAACTAGAATCACTGTAGCTCAGAACACAACTGGCTGACAAGTAACACAAGGGTCGAAACGATCTGGCACTTAGCACAGAGAAAACACAGAATAAATACACACACAAGGGGCTCTACAGGTGCAAACAATAAGGGCGGGGCAGGTAATCCGGTCAGTTAACACACTGACAGGGTAGGAGTCGAACTACCTGAAATGAGAGAAGAGATTAACAAAGTAAAACAGGAAATGACAGACAACTAAAAAGGATATGCAGACCGGACTTGACGATATTAACTAAACAGAGAAATAATACTAACAAATCTGACGAGACACAACACTCTGCCCTCTGAAGGGATTCTATAGAGTATAATATCTGTAGAGAGGACTTTAAATACTTGTCTTCACACGTCAGTGAAGACAGAGGGAGGGGAACCAACAACTCTTCAATAATGGAACACCTTACACTGGAAACACACGTTGCTTAACACAGGGGTTCCCAGTGGGGGTCGCGAGATGATTTCAGAATCCTCTTGATGTAACCCCTGAGGTGTTTTTTATTTTATTTATTTTTATTTTTTTAATATATTTTTTAATTATTATTTGTATTATTATTAATAATAATAACGTGTGCATAGACATTTTTTATTATGTAAGTCTGTTTAATAGGTAAGTGGGACAAATAAAGGAATTTTGATTCTGACAGATTTACGACAGTATCATTTGCAGCTCAAAGGTCACTTTACAGCACCACAGTAAATATCACAGACGTGAAACACACATCAACTAGTATATTTATTCTGAACAGCTCTTTAATACATTTTTCAAAATGAAACGTTGGTTAATACCAACTAGTGAGAAGGCAGACAGGCCAGCGGAGAAGGCAGCGGAGGAGAGCGGGGAGCCGCCATCACAAAGGCCGTCGACTTCTTGCGCGGGAAGAGGAGGAGGAGGAGGAGACGACAACCGTAAGGCGGTCCATAAGCAGTCAGACCAGCCTTCATCCAAGTGTCGCAAGTATCGAGAGGAATACATCCAGTACGGATTCACATGCCTCATCATCAATGAAGCACAACATCCCCAATGTGTAGTGTGTACTGAGGTTCTTGCACATGAGAGCTTAAAGCCCGTAAAAATGCTCAGACATTTAAACACGAAGCACCCCTCTCTTGCTACTAAACCAGCTGATTTTTTCCGCCGAAAGCAGAGAGAATTGCAAGGCCAAAAGAAAGTTATAACTAACCAAACACAATCCCTACCAAGGCTCAAAAGGCATCATATGAGGTGGCATATTTAATTGCACAGGCAAAAAAGCCACACACAATCGGGGAAACCCTAATTAAACCTGCTGCTATCGCTATGAGGGGCAATGCATGGGGATAAACAGGCACGGGAGCTGGAAGCAGTGCCGTTGTCTGACGGGACCATATCCCGGCGCATCACGGACATGGCCCTGGACATCAAGTGTCAGCTGATTGACAGAGTGAAGAAAGGGAAATATGCTTTGCAGTTAGACGAATCCACAGATGTGTCAAACTCTGCCCAACTGCTTGTTTTCGTCAGATACAGTTTTGATGGAAAACTTAATGAGGACATGCTGTTTTGCACCCCGCTGGAGCTAAAGTGCACAGGCGAGGACATTTTCACCAAACTTGACAACAAAATAAAAGAAGAGGGACTGTCTTGGGATGAGTGCATCGGTGTGTGTACAGATGGTGCTGGAGCAATGCTGGGGAAAAGAGAGGACTAAAAGCAAGAGTCTTACAAGTGGCGCCCCACGTTATCTTTACGCACTGTATTATCCACAGAGAAGCTCTAGCGAGTAAAACGCTTGACCCAGAGCTTAAAAGTGTTCTTGAGACGGCGATACAAATGGTCAACTACATCAAATCGCGTCCACTCAATACCAGGCTGTTCGCCAATCTCTGCAACGAACTGGGATCGGAGCATCAGGGCCTGCTGTTCCACACAGAAGTCAGGTGGCTTTCACGGGGAAATGTTCTCAGCCGCCTGTATGAACTGCGGGACGAGGTGCGCTTATTTCTCACGGAGCATGGGTCCCAGCTCGCTGACCACCTGACAGACCCTGACTGGTTAACAAGGCTGGCATATTTGTCTTGCATATTTGACAGACTGAACGGACTTAACCTGTCATTGCAAGGTGAAAACACAAGCATCATGTCCTTGAATGAAAATCTGCGCATTCAAGAGGAAAGTGGATCGCTGGATTGCGCGAGTTGAAATGGGCAGGATTGATATGTTTCCTGAGCTGGAGGAATTCATAGAGGAAAATGATCTTAGTGTTAACTCTGTGAAGAAGTCTATCACTACCCACCTGCAAGCCCTCCTGGAACACTTTAACAAGTATTTCCCAGAGGAAACAGCTCCGGAAAAATATGACTGGATAAGATCACCATTTACCATAACGACCGCAAGTCATCTGTCATCCGACATGGAGGACGCACTGACTGAACTGTCAAGTGACCGCACATTAAAGACAGCTTTTAATGCGAAGACGCTTGCTGAGTTCTGGATTTCAGTTGAGAGGGAATACCCACAGCTTTCCAAGGCCGCGATGGACGTTCTGACGCCGTTTGGCTCCACATACCTGTGCGAAAAGACTTTCTCGGCACTGACGTACATAAAAAACAAATACAGATCTCGTCTAAACGTGGAGGATGATCTCCGAGTGGCCGTCTCAAAAATTAAGCCCAGGATGGACTTGCTGTGCTCCAAGCATATTGCCCACCCGTCTCATTAGGTGAGATTAACGCTGAAACGTAGCGTATTCCCCAAATGTAAATATGCACGGCAACAATGTTCATTAGTTATTACCTTTATGTCTTTAGTTTGCACCACAACAATGTTCACTCCTAATTCACATGGAGATTACTTTGACTCACGAGTTCTGCTGTTATCTTATATTAAATTGCTATATGTAAAATCATATCATGGTTGTCAGGCTGTTCTGTTCTTGTGTGTTGTGGTTATGCGCGTGTTTGGATACGCCTATCAGTGCGTGCGTCTCTGGCCCTGTTATTTTGGGGGACGCGGGCTGAAAAGTTGGGAACCCTTGGCTTAACAGACCATCTCCTTCTTTGATAGCTATCCAATATTCATCCTTTAGCACGCAGCACGCTCTGTGGATCAGAGGTCAGAGTTATAACCCTTTAAATGATAAGAAATGCATTATTTACAACTATTACAATTTAATATTGAAAACATCAAAAAGATTATTTTCTCTAGCTGTTTTTGTATTTGTTAATACTCTGGTAATAACGGAAGAGTCTTAGGGCCGGATTAATTTTTGTGAGTTCTGAGCAAAAGAGATTTTGTTTAAAAGTTCGGAGATTAAAGTCCCCCTTCTGAAGGTCATGTGATCAAAAAGAGAATGTGATCAAAAAAAGGCAGAATCCTTTAAAAGAATAAAGTCCGGAAACAAGGGACAGTCAGATAACTGAAAAAGGGTCAAAAAAATATTTCAAGAAAAACGTGAACATTCGTAGAAAAAAGTCAGAATATTGAAAAAGTACGTTTTCACAAAAAAAAAAAATTCTGAGAAAAAATTCAAAGAAATGTCGAAATTCTGTGGAAAAAAAAGTAAGAATTCGAAAATTAAGAACGAAAAATCTGAGTTTGGAAAAATATCAGAAAAAAGTCAAAATTCTCATAAAAAAAAGCAAAACTCAGTAAAAGTGAAAAGTCAGTTTAATAAAAATAAAATCTAAATTCCCGAAAATATCAGAAATTAAAAAAAATCCTAATTATGAGAAGTGTCAGATTCTGAAAAAAAAATTCAAAGTAAAAAAATTATTATTGATTTGTTTTCTTTTCACCACTAGATGACCTCCTCCATTTCATGAGCGCTTTATCATCACACACACACACACACACACACCACACACACACACACACACACACACACACACACACACACACACACCACACACACACACACACACACACACACACACACACACACACACACACACACACACACACACACACCACACACACACACACACACACACACACACACACACACACACACACACACACACACACACACACACACACACACACACACACACACACACACACACACACACACACACACACACACACACACACACACACACACACACACACACACTGGGCTTCATGGTGAGAATGACACAATATGATATTTCTACACAAATACCTCGATATCTGTTCCTGACGATGTTGTGCTTCCTCTCACGGAGTATTTTAAGACATTCATATTTCTACTTTTACTCAAGTGCAGGATCTAAGTACTTCTTCCTGTAGTTGTAAAGGTTAACCTCTTGTCTTTATGAACTCTATATACTTTATAAACCTCAGTAAAATGTCTAAATCTCTTCCCCCCCCCCCCCTCCTCCCTGTCTTGCAGGAGCAGAGCGAGTGATCTCTCTGAAGATGGAGATCCCCGGCTGCATGCCCCCTCTCATCCAGGAGATGCTGGAGAACTCAGAGGGTCTGGAGGGAGCTGGGGGAGGGAAGGGAGGAGGAGATAAGGGAGGGAAGGGAGGAAGTGGAGGAGGGAAGGGAGGAGGAGGAGGTGGAGGAAGAGGAGGAACCAGAGAGGAAGATAAACCAGAGCTCCGTCTTTCACCAAAACCAGATTCCTCCTCCAGTCCGAGTCCTTCTCCTTGTTCCCCGTCCTCTCCCCCCCCTCCAGCTGAAGGTCAGGACCCCCACCTGAAGGTCTACGCCCCCCAGAGGCATCACACTGCCATACACCCCTCCACAACCCCAGCAGACTGAGAGCAGGAGGTGTGAGGGAGTGTGGGAGGAAACCCGGACATAAAACCTGCAAAAAGCTGCCTCCTCGTTATTATTATAGGAGCCAATCAGAGCCCTGGGTTTAATGGGAGGAACCGGGATTTGTTGATTCAGGTTTCAATGGAAGACTTTAACCCCCCACCAGGAAGTGCGCCGGACGTTGAAACTAATTTATGTAGTGGCCAAACGGAGGTACTACAACTACCGTGACGTCATGTTGGCCCAAAGATACTTTCCCCCATTGACTTACATCGAAAAGTGAAGAGACGGCTGTAAATCAGCGGATCATTTTTCTTTAATAAACTTCCCAGCACGAGGCTTACTGGTTGGAGGCGGGGCTTAATGTTGGGGGCGGAGCTTCAGGGAAACTCCAGTGCTCTATGAAAAGATACAGAAGATCCTCGACTGAACACTCAGTCCGTTTATTTTCCACTTCTGTTGCCCATTAAACTTAAAGCCTCCGATTCTCAATCGTGGTTCTAGTCACTTTACTGGGGGGGGGGGGGCCGTTCTGGGACCAGTTAATGAATGAGAGGCACATTTAGTGCTGGAGACAGAGACAGAGTTACATTATGATGTCATAGCGTACAAAGACATAAAACACCATCATCCACACACACACACACACACACACCACACACACACACACACACCACACACACACACACACACACCAACACACACACACACACACACACACACACACACACACACCACACACACACACACACACACACACACACACACACACACACACACACACACACACACACACACACACACACACACACACACACACACACACACACACCACACACACACACACACACACACACACACACACACACACCACACACACACACACACACCACACACACACACACACACACACACACACACACACACACACACACACACACACACACACACACACACACACACACACACACACACACACCACACACACACACACACACACACACACACACACACACACACCAGGGAACAATCCTTGATTTGTTTTTCTTCCACTAATTGGAGACTTAATGAGATATATTTCAGTTCGTCGTTAAGAAAAGATGTGTTTAGATTTCAGACGTAGCTCAAAGAAATGAAATGACTTCACACCAAAAACAGTTTGAGCCGACTCTGAAACAGAGCCCCCGTCATGGTGCTACAGCAGGATTACACTTTAGTGAAGGTTTTAAATGTTGTTATAGTCGGCACCACTTCCTGTCACAGTGTGCAGTCGAGGGTCACTGCGTCCCTGCACTCCGTCTGTCAGGTACACACCTGTATACATCTACAGGGATTCAATAAAGAATATGATTTCTGCTTCTACCCTGAAGTGTGTCTGCTCTTTGTTAAAACACCTGTTGATTAAATATGCTGGAAAATATCTCAGACGAGTCAAAGGAACATTATTTTAACTTTTAATATTTTTCAGGAATTTATGGTTTTCCCTTTTTCATTTTTTTAATGAATTGATGCTTTAAAGGCTGTAGATCAAGGTAAAGGTCTTTGAAGGGATGAAGGGATCATTAAGTGAAAGGGATCTAGGAAGGAAGGGATAAGGGGTGAAAGGGATGAAGGGAGTGAGAGATAATTAGGTGAAAGGGATCTAGAAATGAAACGATGTAGGGAGGGAGGGATAAAGGATGAAAGGAGGGAGGTATTATTGAGTGGAAGGGATGAAGTGTTTATGGGATCTAGGAAGGAAGGGATGAAGTGTTTATGGGATCTAGGAAGGAAGGATGAAGTGTTTATGGGATCTAGGAAGGAAGGGATAAATGTGTCGAGGGATAAAGGAAGGAAGGGATGAAGAAAGGGAGGGATGTTGGCAGGTAGGGATAGAGGGATAAAGGGAGGGAGGTATGCAGTGATGTAGGAGTGAAGGATACAAGGGTGAAGGGATCTAGGAAGGGAGGGATGTATGAAGATGTAGGGAGGGAGGGGTGAAGGTGAAAGGGGATGTAGGGGTGAAGGGATAAAGGAAGTTGGGGATAATTAGGTGAAAGGGATCTAGGATAAAGGAAGATGGAGGGATGAAGGGTTGCAGGGATTTAGGGAAGGAGGATGAAGGTTTGTAGTCAGCGGAGGATTAAAGGGAGGGAGGGAGGGAGGGAGGGAGGGAGGGTTAGGGGGTGAATGGATTGATAACATAAATGTAATTTTAAGTTGGAAGAAAGTATAGTGGACCCACATATGCAGTGAATGTAAATATCACAATATTCATTTTGTCCAACAGAAGTCTCTCCAGGTTATTTCTTCTAGAGATCCTTTTACGGACTCGGAGTCTTCTGAGTCAGTCATTGAAGAGATCCGGATCATACGAGTCCTTTGAGTCATATGAGTCAGCATCACCAAGAGCGTAGAAATCCTACCGGTGAAACGGAAAAGTTGGTGCATTTCACGAGCATATTAAACTAACGTTACATTAACCTCCGCTACACAGTGTCTTTTGCTTTAATAAAAAATGTTGATCACAAAAAAAAAGGGTTATTTTGCGATTTGGCGAATCTGAGTCTGCTGTTGACTCGTGCATGACGACGAGTCTGCTGGATCTCTGGATCTGCTGCTATACGGTTACGGCTCTGAGTCCGCACGAGTCTTGCACAGTGAGTCAGGATTTACGAATCTCTGAGTCTGCTGTTGACTGGTGCACAATAGCCGCGGGAAGTAGGGGTGCTGGAGGCGAGGCGGCGAGTGGTGTACATTTGAAAAACTTCATGTTACTGTTGTTGAAATCTCTCCACACTTTTGTCCGCACCCCTACACTTCCCAGTTCCTGCGGCTATGCTCGTGCATGGCGAGTCTGGATCTCTGGATCTGCTATACGGTTACGGCTCTGGAGCAAGTCCCCAGGAAGTGCGCCGGACTCTGAGGAAAATATTCGTTGTGGCCAAACGGCGGTACTACACTTCCGTATGGGTTGCTGGGCCCGGAAACACTTTTTCCCCATTGACTTACATTGGGAAAGAGTGGTCTGTAAATCGTTGGATTTTTTTTTTTTAAACTAAATAAACTACCCAGTATGAACATTTGTATAGCCCTTATTAAAAACATTCGGTCCTCAAGTTGTAAAATGTGCTATTAACGTTATTCTGAGAGTTATTTTCCTCGGCTTTATGAACGCGCATCTGAGAGTGGGAGCTCGGGGCGGGGCAACTCAACTGCGCATGCTCTATGAGCGCACATACGGGTACTTCTGCTCTGACAGCCAGGCATGATGGGTAATCTGTGACGTTTCGCTCTCTCAAAAGTTGGGCCATTTTGTCCTCATGCGCCAATGAGCAGCTCTCATAGGAAAGAACGAGACCCCGCCTCCCACGCGGTATCCAGTTCTTATTATACATCCATGCTCTGAGTCCCCACGAGTCTGCAGGAAGTGAAGGAAGTTCCCTTGATTCAGTGAGTCAGGATTTGCGAATCTGAGTCTGCTGTTGACTCGTGCATGATGAGTCTGCCTGGATCTCTGGATCTCTGGATCTCTGGATCTGCTACGGTTTCGGCTCTTGCCCCTTTCACACCAACGCGGTTCCCGTTCTAGCTCCGTGCTAGACCTTTTCTGGTTCGGAACCGATTTTTCTTTTCAGCCCCCGTTTAGTTCACACCGCCCAGAGCACGACTGATGCTGCCGCGCTGCGTCATGACGTCACCGTTTACGTCGCTGATTTTCTCCCCAACGGCGTCGGGTCGATGATCGTGTTGCTTTTAATCATACGAAGCCAGATTAAATTAAATAACTACTTCTCAACCCTTATACTTTTCTCCAGAGTGCCGTGGTTCATTGTTTATAATGTGTTTCAGCAGCATGTACCGACCGCTGCAGCGCTGCCGCTGTTTGGCATCACAACGCTGTCATGAAAGTTTCTCTGGTATAAAATGGGTGATGTTAGCATAGCAACCGAAGCTAAACTGACTATCTTGACTACTTGTTGCTATCCTATTGTGGCATAAGCCGTTTTCTACAGGCACATTTTACCGGCGTATTTGTCATTATGATTCTACTTGTGATAGTCGGACATGACAACCTGTGCAGCCCATGTATTGATTCCATCCGATAGCTGCTATAATACAAAACAACACGTCTGCCTGCTCTCCACAATGATCAATGACAGCGAACGGATGGTCAAAGTAAGCACAAATAAACAGAATCACACGAAGCCTGGTCAGTGCTGCCTGACTTAAAGTGTGGTTTTTTTTAATAAGTGTGTGGTTGCGTTTGTAAGAAATAAAATCAATGTTTATATGGCGTAATTTAAATTAAATACACTGTTTTGATTTAAAACTGTTTTATTCTGAAAAACGGAAGTTCACACAACGACTTCCTGCGAGTAAATATTGTTAGCATCAATTTAAGGTTAGCATTAGCATGTGGCTGAAGACTACGTTTTGAAACAGTGAATTCAAGGTTAAATGACACATAGTGTTGCACACTAAAAACACTGTCTTTAACTCTCACTTATTGACGCTGCAATACTGTTATTAGGGAATGTTTAAATAACCACAGACATTAGAATATTATAAAATCAAAGAGAAAAACGACAGGATTTGCATTGGACACGCCCCTGTCGCCGCCGGCCAATAGGAGAAGACCACAGATGACAACAGGAAAAGCAAGCCAAGAATCGATCTCTTCACCCCGGCTGACCCAATGCGAACGGGTGCAACAGCTGAGGGGGGGAGAGAGCCTCCACTTGAAAATTCTCATTTGTATATCATCGCATTATTTGTTTAATTAAATGCTGTTAACTTGTATAAGCTTCCTTGGACTCTTTTCAGTTTATCCTTGTCTCGGGGTTTAAGAATTCCTAACACGTTCTAGTCACTTTGGCCAGCGCTACTGCTTGTTACAACTTTCATTTGCCGTACTCGCCATAAACTGTTATGGTCAGGTTGATCCCGTCATCCCGCCTCCGACGTAAGCGTGACGTATGCGGTTCTTGCTTCTAGACCGACAATTTTTTGGTGCTTGAAAAGCACCGGTTTTCGGAGCTTAGAGGCGGCTCCGCTGCGGTGTGAACAGGGGAAAACGGTGCTTTTCAGGCTCTAGCTCCGAACCGGCCCTGGAACCGCGTTGGTGTGAAAGGGGCATCTGAGTCCGCACGAGTCTGCAGGAAGTTTCACTGATCCGCGTCCCCTGAGCCAAACGATAACTTCTGGCAGCTATCCTACTTGCTAAAGGCTAGGCAGATGGACTGGGGTACGTTGTAATGTGATTTTACATGTTATAAGGAGGGTAACGAGTGACGCAATTTATAGTTTTAATTTGTACGTCACCAGGTGTAGGACTCAAAGGACTCGGGTTAATCGAGAGGGGAGACTCGTCACGACCAGCTCATTACTAGGATCCGGGTTAATGATCCGGATGAATCAGGACTCACCCATCTCTAATTTCTTCACGCTGAGGTGTGACGGAGCTCTAAGAGGCGCCACGTCTCCTCCGTCACCACGGGGAAAACTTTGGCTCTTTCAAAGCCGTTGAAGTCGGTGCTCAGAGAGACAGAGTACGCCCCCATGTGGTGGACGAGCAGCCAGTCGCCCACCTGCAGCTCAGGAATCATGGCGCTGTCCGACACTTTATCAAAGCTGTCGCAGGTCGGACCCCAGACCACGGAGCGGTACCTCACCTCGCCGACCCCCACGGCCTACAGACAAGGATTTAAATATGAAATACAGACGAGAATTTACACCTTTACCATTCAGTATAGAGCAGAGCAGCGCTACAGTACGTCCTACTTTTGGATTACCTCAACTTCAAATGCAATGCAAAGAGAAAATATCAATAAGATGTTTTTAATTATGTGTATTCTCTCTCCAAGCCTGAGTACAAGTACCTCAACATTGTATTTAAGTAATGTACTTGTAATTGTACTTTGTGTCTATCCACCACTGAGTATTAACCATGACCAGATACTATAAAAAGAGAGATCTTTAGATAAGTGGAGTTAATGATCGTGTATATGGGGGTGTTCACCCTGTGAGGAAGCAGCTGGACGGGGGGGTGAGCCGGGTCTTTGACAATGCAGCTCAGGGATCCATGCACTCCATCGTTGATGTAATACATCATCTGTCCACCAGGGCCGCTCTCCTCACAGTCTGGAACACATCCAAAGTTATTCAGAGGACTCACACTATGCAAACAGATGTTTAAATAACAGGAAACCTAAAGTAAATGATCCTTTAGTCCTCTGTCCCCTCGAGGTGTAATAGCAAGTTCACCTGGAGACAAATTCAATACTAGTTAGCAATTTATCTGACAAGCTAGCGCTGCTTATCCTCATAAAGTGAGATTACTCTTTTTGGCGATGACGTTCACAGCCAGGGTGAAGGCCGACTCCACGTAGAACCGGCCCGGTTCTGCAATGATCTGGACCCCACAGTCGGGCGGGAAGAATTCATCCAGCGCCGCATTTATTACGTCTGAAAACTGGTGGGGGGAAAAGCACATTTTTAGAGGGATCACA
Source organism: Dissostichus mawsoni (assembly GCA_011823955.1). Taxonomy (NCBI): domain Eukaryota; kingdom Metazoa; phylum Chordata; class Actinopteri; order Perciformes; family Nototheniidae; genus Dissostichus; species Dissostichus mawsoni. The sequence continues at coordinate 39,344 of JAAKFY010000034.1, read as the reverse complement.
CCACACTAAATGATGTCAAACGTTTAGTGACATTTTTTAGTGGCCCCACGCAAAGTTATGTGATGAGGCCCTCTGTGTCGCTAGCGTCGACGACGGGGGGGGGGGGGGGGGGGCCCATGCAGTCTGCGTGATCTGCGTGTAGTAAGGGGCGGGCCTGAAGATGTGCAATCCAATACCTCCAATAATGTGGTTGATATTAAAGAGAAAACACAACCCATATATTCCTGAAGGACCTGTAATGGTCCCCCCTCATACTGGGAAATCATTACTTTGTCACTGGAACGCTGATTCGAAGAACTTCTGAATATTTCTGACTCACCGTACCGCTTCAAATTTGACCTGAAAGTCGTCTCTGCCGGAGAATCCACCGCCGATATCCAGGAGACTCATCTGAACGCCCAACACACTCTGAAACACACACACACCACACACACACCAACACACACACAGTCACACCAACACACTCTGAAATACATCAACACGCTCTGAAAAAGACTCACGGCGATGTCGAACACTTGTCGTGCATCGGAGATGGCTTTCTGGAAGGCCTGACTCTCGGTGCAGCCGCTGCCCACATGGAAGCTGACGCCAATCACTGTGAGGTCCAGATCTACAGCGAGGCCCAGCAGCTTCTCCACCAATCCCAGACCAGCACCAAACTTAGAGCTGAGTCTCAGCAGCGAATCGGAGTCATCCACCGCGATCCGGAGCACCAATCTGCAGGGGGTCGACCAATCAGGGATCAACCAATCACTGTTCAACCAATCACTGTTCAACCAATCACTGTTCAACCAATCACTGTTCAACCAATGACTGTTCAACCAATCAATGTTCAACCAATCAATGTTCAACCAATCACTGTTCAACCAATACAACCAATCACTGTTCAACCAATCAATGTTCATCCAATCACTGTTCAACCAATCACTGTCCAACCCAATCACTGTTCAATCAATCACTGTTCAATCACTGTTCAACCAATCACTGTTCAACCAATCACTGTTCAACAATCACTGTTCAACCAATCACTGTTCAACCAATCACTGTTCAACAATCACTGTTCAACCAATCACTGTTCAACCAATCACTGTTCAACCAATCACTGGTACAAGAACACTAAATTGGTATTAAAAGACGATTATTTTAGTTTTCCCTACTTTGAAATACTCAAGTAAAGTACCTCATAATTGCACTGAAGTACAGTACAGGATGTAAATGTACTTAGTTACTGTACCCCTCTGCTAATGCTAGTGCTAACAGAGACAGGTGGGCTCACCTGGCCTTGCGGTGACAGAGAGAGATCTTTCGGAGCTCTTCCTCGCTGTCAAAGGTCATCGTTTGGACTCTTTGAGCGGCGGCAAATCTGATGTGAGACATGGGTTTGGTTGTGTGAGCGAAGATGATGTCATCAGGAGAAACGCCGAGGTTCAGCACCATCTGGATCTCAGCCTGCAGGGGAGAGGGAACCAGTTCAAACTGGATCAGGGTGTTAGAGAGCAAGGACCTGACTGTAAGATCTGCTCTGTTGGTTCAGATGACTCTGACCTGCAGAGCAGACACACATTTAAATATACTTCACAATCCCAACGCAGTACACATGTTCACTCAACCGGCGCTTTACATTATATGTTTAAGACATGCAAGGGTGTAACTTTGGTTTGAGAAGTGGGGGGGACACAAAACAGGGGGTCCTCCGCAATGAAACATTTTCTCGATTTAATTCCATTTCCTGCCTTTCTACAAATATATTAGGGACTATGGTGTTAAAAAATCCAAGAAAAATGTGTAATGTATATGATGAGTGTGCAGATTTACCTAGTATCCTATCCATGTGAACCTGTTTTATTTGTTGGTGGACCTCACATCCTCTAGGGGGTCCGGGGCATGCACCCCCGGGAAGAGTTTTTCTTTAAATTGAAGTTAAAGGCATCAATCTGGTGCACTTTGAGGGGAAATTAAGAGATTTATGGATACAGCTCTCAACACTCAGAACTGTTTATATTTAAATAATCAAATAATCACACTCATTGGTATGCTCACAACCAATAACACATAATTGATCAACTCCTCTCTCCTATCTTTATCTTACCTAGTCTGCATATTTTCTTTATGCATATTTTACCACTCCCCTTTCAAACTGTGTTTTTTATTTTTTACTGACCCGTATTGGAATGATTTCTTAACTTATTTTGTACAACTAGGCCAATATTAACGGTGCTCGAGGGGATGCTAAGAGAGCATCTTTATTTACTTTATTAGGAAACAAGAATTTAAATGTGACGTTTCTCCAGGAAACTCACAGTACTGCTGAGAACGAGAGTGACTGGAGGAGGGAATGGGGGGGGGGAGGGCTTCTTCAGCCATAAGTGCAGCAATAGTGGAGGGGTTGCAATTCTCTTTGCGAGGGGCTTTACACCCTTCTCCTGTACGGTCGATGAGGTCATCCCAGGCCACTTGCTAAGAATAGATGCTGAATTTGAAAAGGTGAAAATATGTTTTATAAATATTTATGCTCCCAGTGTGGGCGCAGAGAGGCTTTTGTTTTTTGAGAAACTGAAACATACTCTTAGCACCTGTGATAGTGAGGAGTATCTGTTCCTGGGGGTGACTTCAACTGCACAGAGAACCCTGTGCTGGATAGGAACCACCAGGAACCGCATGCTGCCTCGAAGAGTGCTTTATGAAGACTAACAAACCTTTGAGCTGTGTGATGTTTGGAGGCACTTCCACCCGGGCCAGCGGCCGTACACGTGGGTGCACTCTAGGGATAACCTGTTGTCTCTAGCTAGGCTGGACCGTGTGTATGTTTTTAACCATCACATTAATGTGAGCAGAAGCTGCTCCATCAGTCCAGTGGGAATCTCTGACCATTCCCTCGTACAAGTCTCAGTTTTTATTAATCATGTTAAGTGTAATAGTGCGTATTGGCACTTTAATGCTTCTCTGTTGGCCGACAACCATTTAAAACATTTTTTAATTTTTTTTGGGAAAACTACCGTTTATCTAAGTGTGAGTACAATTCTCTTCAGCAGTGGTGGGATGTAGGTAAAGTGAAAATCAAGCAGTTTGCCTACAGTACACTCTCAATGTCACAAAGGACATGGCTAGATCTCTGAGAGCTCTGGAGAGAGAAGGTGGAGCTGCAGGGATTGGCAGACTCCACAGGAGAGCGAGAACATGTTGAAGTTTTCAAAAGTAAAAACTCAGCGCTGTCTGACCTGCTGGGGTTTTCTGCTCAGGATGCTCTGGTCAGATCCCGGTTTCAGAACATCATGAAAATGGATGCTCCCTCTCACTTTTTCTTTGGTCTGGAGCGTAGGAATGGTCAGAGGAGGCTGATGCACTCCCTGCGATCCAATGCTGGGCAGCTGCTTCAGGAGTCCGCCGACATTCGTCAGTGTGCTGTGGAGTTCTACAAAGAGCTCAACAAAACAGAGTTCCAGGCCGAGCCAGAGTGGCGCAGTCCTTCTATGAGGGCCTTCCTAAGGTCCCTGAGGAGGACCATGCAGAGCTGGAGGCAGAGCTCTCTGCCCAGGAGCTGCAGGAGGCCCTGCAGAGCATGCAGAGTGGGAAGGCTCCTGGCATAGACGGCCTGCCTTAGACTTCTATAAGGCTCAGAGACAGTCTAAGTAACGGGAGGTTGCTCTGAGTTGCAGGAGAGCTGTGCTCACTCTCCTCCCTAAGAAAGGAGACCTGCAGGAGATTAAGAACTGGCGTCCTGTGTCTCTACTCTGTACCGACTACAAACTGCTTTCCAAAGTGTTAGCAACGAGGCTGAGAAAAGTGATGGAGCATGTCATTCATGTAGACCAGACATACTGTGTACCCAGCAGGTTGATAACTGACAACGTAACTCTAATTCAGATGTTTTGGACCTCTCCGGTTCATTGGGCTGTGAGCTTGGTCTGATTTCTCTAGACCAAGAAAAGGCTTTTGACCGAGTTGAGCACCAGTACTTGTGGCAGACGCTGGAAGCTTTTGGGTTCAGCTCTGGTCTCATAGCCAAGATCCAGGTCTTGTACAGGGACATTGAGAGTGTACTGAAGATAAACGGTAGTTTGTGTGCTCCTTTTGAAGCTCAGAGAGGAGTCAGACAGGGCTGCTCTTTGTCCGGGATGCTCTACTCCCTGGCATAGAGCCGTTTTTACATCGTTTAAGGTCAAAGTTACAGGGTTTCTCTTTTCCTGGCTGTAGGGATGTTTTTTAATTGTCTGCTTATGCGGATGACATAATGGTCTTTGTTAAAAAACAAGATGATATCAATGTTTTAACTGAAACTGTGAGCAACTTTTGCAAAATCTCATCTGCTAGAGTCAACTGGGGGAAAAGTGAGGCCTTAGCAGAGAGGGCAGCATTGACAGGTTGTTTTTACCTGGGGGCCTTGGTTGGAAAAGGGCAGGGTTAAAGTACCTGGGTATTTATCTTGGTGATGACACGTTTTGTTTGAAAAACTGGGACGGGCTTATAGAGAAAGTGGAAGGCCGGTTAAAGAAGTGGAAGTGGATCCTTCCCAAACTTTCTTTTAAAGGGCGTATCCTTATTTTAAACAACCTTGTTTCCTCCATGCTGGCTCACCGGCTGGCATGCACCGACCCGCCCGTAAACCTGCTGTCCAGGGTGCAGGCTCTCATGGTGGACTTCTTCTGGGACCGCATGCACTGGGTCCCTCAGAGCGTCCTGTTCCTGCCAAAGGAGGAGGGGGGACATGGCCTGGTTCACCTGGCGAGCAGAGGGGCTGCTTCAGGCTCCGGTTCGTCCAGAGGTTCCTGACTGGACCTGCTGACCTGGTTCTGGACCTGTAGCTCGGGCCTTATTAGCGCTGTGGTGGGCTGGGTCTGGCTCTTCGCTGTTCCTGATGGATCTGAAAGGATTACGCCTGAATAATCTCTCGGGGTTCTATGGAGGTCTCTTCAAGGTGTGGCGACTACTCAGAAAAGAGAGACCAGAGTGCTGTGGCTCACGGTTCTGGCTCCTCAGAGAGCCGGTGGTCCGTGGATCTCGTTTTGTGTGTGGAGTGGGGCCTTCTCTACAACAGAGACTCTGTGAAGAGAGGATCCTCACGCTGGGCCAGGTGGTGGAGGTGTGTGGCCCCCGCCTGGACAATGCTGCAGGCCTGGCCTCACGTCTGAGCCTCAGGTCAGTCCGGGTGGTCCGCCTCCTGCTGCAGAGCTGGAAACAGCAGCTCAGCCAGTCAGAGCTGGCACTGATCGCTGCTCACTGCAACGGACTGAAGTCTCCAAATGACAATGACTCTTTTCCAGAGATGCGATGTTTTCCTGATCTCAGTTGTGAGGGTTTTTTGTTAAAGTTGGACAATGTTTCTGATTTTAAGTTTAGCACCATGTCCAACAAAACCTTTTATTATTTGGTGACAAAGGTGGTGAATCAGAGCAGACTCCAGGAGCGAGTGGACACCCGTGGAGAGCCCGGCCTGCCGGAGGCTCAGAGGCCTGAGTGGAGAGCGCTCTACAAGCCTCCGCTGACTAGGAGGGGTGGGGACCTCCAGTGGAGGATTCTCCAGTGGAGGGTTCTCCAGTGGAGGGACCTCCAGTGGAGGGTTCTCCAGTGGAGGGTTCTCCAGTGGAGGACCTCCAGTGGAGGGTTCTCCACGCTGCGGGAGCTGTTAATGCGTTCCTTTCAGTGATCAACCCTACAGTTTCTGACGCCTGTCCTTTCTGTGTACAGAGGGAAACCATTTTTCATTGTTTTACAGAATGTGGTCGACTCCTTTGTCTTTTTCAGTTACTCACTCAGATGTTGATTTTGTTTGATGTGGTTTTTTCTAAGTCAATGCTCATTTTGGGTTATAGGTACAGCCAGAAGCAAAAGTGCAAAAGTCAGCTTTTGAATTGTTTTTGGGGCAGGCTAAGAGGGCCATCTACCTCAGCAGGGGAATAAAGTTGAGGACTCATTGGATACCGATGCAGTTTTTATTTTCAAGCGGATGGTAAAAGCAAGACTGAAAACGGACTACAGTTACTTTGTTTAACCAAAAATGTGGGCGAATTTGAGGGCATGTGGTGCCTTAAGAATGCTTTGTGTTCTGTGGAGAATGAGGATCTGATTTTCAGTCGTTTTCTGAACTGACAATGTGTGTCATTGTGTCTGCTGGTTATTTGCTTTGTGAATAAAAGTGGTTTCAAAAATCTCTCTCTCTCTCTCTCTCTCTCTCACACACAAACGCATGCGCTCGTGCCACACACACACGCTGTGCTCCTCCGTGACGATGACCGCTTGCGTAAAAAACATTTGAAAAGTGGGGGGGACACAAATGGGATTTTGAAAAGTGGGGGGGACATGTCCCCCCTGTCCCCAGTGGAAATTACACCCATGAAGACATGTAATACATTCATACTATAATGTCAACATATTTCACACTGTATCAGGTTGGATTAAAGCAATAATATTAAGTTTAAATACAAAATATTAGGTTCAACTTAATACTATTGCTTGCAACTGACCTAATACAGTTTTTTTAACAATTTTTTTGACCTAATTCCCTTTCAGTGAGGGGGGTCCTGAACCCTCTTCCCTATACATTCCCTCTCTAGTCTGTATGCTGCTGAGTCAGGATGAATGTAAAGTCATTTCTAGATCTTCACAAGTTGTCCGTCCATCTTCTTCTTAACCGGATCGAGTCGGGCCAAAAAAGAGAGTTCAATAAACGAATAGTTAAGGAGTTTTTATGTTATGGTCCCTGATCCAAAGTGCTGATGGTCTGGGGTACCTTGCTCAGGTTTATCATAATGTTTTGTGAAAAGAGAGTTCAATAATAGTGAAATTAGTTTTGATGCAATGGTTTAGTGATGGGAGTTACGGCTCTTTGAAGGGAGCCGGATCTTATGGCTCCGTTCCTTTCCGAGAGCCGTTCAAAAGAGCCGGGTTTTTTTAAGTGGCGGTGGAGATTATTTGTTGGCTTTACAAATGTTGCACTCCGCTTTATCATTGCCTATGTTTTTGTTGAAGTGCATCCAAATGCTGCTGCGTTTTCGCGTTTGGCAAATGTTTTCACCCGAAAAACACGTGGTCTACTTGTACTACTTACTTGTTATGACTTCTCTCTCTCATGCGTATTCCGTTAAGACCCGCCCCTATTCTGCCTCTGATTGGCTAACCCTAACCCACAAAATCTCCCTCCTCGTGCCCAAACCTAACCAATCAGAGGCACTCCTGCCTGAACCTAACCAATCAGAGTAGGGGCGGGTCTTCACGGAATACGCTTGGGGAACAAAATCAAGCTTTTTCACTGTTCACGTAAAGGCGAGTGGATTTATGGCAGGCAGTGAACCAAGATAAAAAGAACGGCTCTCACCAAGTACGACTCGGTTCCCTTCGTTCGTACCAAAGAGCCGTTTAAAAGAATCGAATCGTTCGCGAACGTAACATCACTACAATGGTTTAACTGGTCCCTGATCTAAAGTACTGATGGTCTGTGGTACCTTGCTGGCGCAGTCGAAGCCGGTGCTCAGCGCTCTCAGGACCCTCAGCACGGCGGGGGTGTTGTTGCACTTCACGGCGTAGAAAGGCTTCACTCGAGGGAGGAGAGTCAGCCACTGCTGGTGACGATCAATCACAGACTGGAGGTCCGCCACCAAGAACGGCTCCTCGCTGTCCTGGAGGGAATATTCAGATACTTTACCGAGGAAAAGTACTAATACTGCACAAAAAACACTGAAATACTGAAACCTGTTTTTCACTCTGACCCTGTTGCTGCTATAAACGCCTGAATTCCCCCACGGGGAAAAATAAAGTTCCATCTTCTCTTATCTTACTTGATTAAATGTACTGAGTTTCCACCTCTAATGGATGAAGCAGTGTTGAGACCCTCGACGACCCCTCGACACTCACCTCTGAACGGAGCGTTTTGATTTTATCGTCTATGAAGTCGTTGATGGTCCGTCCATCGTCCAGAACGTGAACGTCACCAGACGAAAATCCTGCAGGGCCGATCCGTTCAGAGCTGCTGGTGAGGAATAACACGGAGTCGTCAACAAAGGGTTAAATACATCGGACATGTTCTGAGGATAATGAGAACGCTTTGAGAAATAAGACAGTAGACGAAGTAACAAGACGTAGAAGTAGAAGAAATTCATTTACATAAAAACAGCTGATTCTTAAATGCACTGTTCTGCCCAACACACGTTTGTGAAGTTTTACTGCGGCAGCAAAGTCGTTCTCTGATATATATACATATATACACAATGACTCCAAGCGGTTCTTTGTGTATGTGCACAACCGCATACGCAGGTCGTCTTCTCCTCAACCGATCTGGCCACCAGGTCTGTGCCCGCGTCACGGCTTCAACGGGACATTAAGAACTGTAACGTGTTAATTCTCAAACAATACAATAACTGGTGCACAGAATTTACATGCGTGGTGATTACAGCTGTGTATATTCCGCCTCATGCTGACAACAACACAGAGCTCGACCAGCTGTTTTGAATTATTGAAAGGACGGAGACTTCACGGCCAGAGGCGGCATTCGTTGTGGCCGGGGATTTTAACAACGCCAATATGAAGAAAGTCCTGCCGAGATACTTTCAACACATCAGCTGCCCGACGAGCGGGGGAAACATACTGGACCATGTTTATTCCCCTTTTCGACATGGATATAAGGCTCTCCCGCCCTCCCTTCGACAAATCAGACCACATCTCACTGCTATCGCTGCCTGCTTACAAGCAGAAACTTAAACGGGACAGACCGATAACAAGGACCATACAGCGCTGGAGGGAGGAGTCAGACTCAGCACTGCTTTGAATCTACGGAGTGGTGTGTGTTTGAGGATAACAATATCAACACACACACGGACACGGTCATTTGCTACATTAGGAAATGCATCGATGACGTGGTACCGAAGGTTTCTGTACGAACATTCCCTAATCAAAAGACCTGGATAAACGGTGAGGAGTACAGGAAATCTAGATATGAACCCCGGAGAACTATCAGCAGCAAAGAGACAATACAGAGACAAAGTGGAGTCTGACTTCAGAGGCTGTAACACCCGGAACATGTGGGCGGGACTAAGAACAATGACAGACTACAAAGGAGCAGCGGGGGGTGCTGCGGGACTGTCTGCGTGCGCATCTCTCCCAGATGGGCTGAACAGTTTTTTTGCACGTTTTGAGAGCAGCCGGGCTGTGGAGGCACAGAAGGATCCGGAGCCCTGCTCTTTTGTTTTAAACAGGGCAGATGTGTGCAAATCCTTTAAAAGGGTTAACCCACACAAGGCTCCTGGACCTGATGGCATCCCTGGCCGTGTTCTCAGGGTGTGTGCAGTTCAGCTGGCAGAGGTGTTCACAGACATCTTCAACAGGTCCCTGCTGCAGTCTGTAGTCCCCACATGCTTCAAACACTCCACCATCGTTCCTGTCCCCAAAAAAACAATAATCACCAGCCTCAACGACTACCGCCCAGTAGCACTCACCTCCATCATCATGAAGTGCTTTGAGCGGTTAGTCAAAACCTTCATCACCTCCTCCTTCCCTGACTCTCTGGACCCCCTGCAGTTTGCCTACAGAGCAACCAGGTCCACAGACGACGCCATAACCCTCACCATCCACACTGCCCTCTCACACCTGGACCAGAGGAACACATATGTGAGAATGCTGTTCATTGATTACAGTTCAGCCTTCAATACCATTGTGCCCTCCAAGCTGGCCATCAAGCTCAGAGACCTCGGGCTCAACAGCACCCTCTGTGACTGGATCCTGAACTTCCTGACGGGCAGACCCCAGGCAGTGCGGGTGGGAAACATCACATCCTCCACCCTGATCCTCAACACCGGTGCCCCTCAAGGCTGCGTGCTCAGCCCTCTCCTCTACTCCCTGTTCACTCACGACTGCGTGGCCACACACAGCTCCAACACCATCGTGAAGTTTGCTGACGACACGACCGTCATCGGCCAGATCACCGACGGCGACGAGACGGCGTACAGAGAGGAGGTCGGAAACCTGACATCTTGGTGCCAGGATAACAACCTCCATCTCAACGTCAGCAAAACAAAGGAGCTGATTGTGGATTACAGGAAGCAGCAGGGAGAGGGACACGCCCCCATCGCCATCAATGGGACTACGGTGGAGAGAGTCAGCAGCTTCAGGTTCCTCGGTGTCCACATCACTGAGGACCTGACATGGACTCATCACTGAGGACCTGACATGGACTCATCACTGAGGACCTGACATGGACTCATCACTGAGGACCTGACATGGACTCATCACTGAGGACCTGACATGGACTCATCCTGAGGACCTGACATGGACTCATCACTGAGGACCTGACATGGACTCATCACTGAGGACCTGACATGGACTCTCACTGAGGACCTGACATGGACTCATCACTGAGGACCTGACATGGACTCATCACTGAGGACCTGACATGGACTCTTCACTGAGGACCTGACATTGACTCATCACTGAGGACCTGACATGGACTCTCACTGAGGACCTGACATGAACTCATCACTGAGGACCTGACATGGACTCTTCACTGAGGACCTGACATGGACTCATCACTGAGGACCTGACATGGACTCATCACTGAGGACCTGACATGGACTCATCACTGAGGACCTGACATGGACTCATCACTGAGGACCTGACATGGACTCATCACTGAGGACCTGACATGGACTCATCACTGAGGACCTGACATGGACTCATCACTGAGGACCTGACATGGACTCATCACTGAGGACCTGACATGGACTCATCACTGAGGACCTGACATGGACTCATCACTGAGGACCTGACATGGACTCATCACTGAGGACCTGACATGGACTCATCACTGAGGACCTGACATGGACTCATCACTGAGGACCTGACATGGACTCATCACTGAGGACCTGACATGGACTCATCACTGAGGACCTGACATGGACTCATCACTGAGGACCTGACATGGACTCATCACTGAGGACCTGACATGGACTCATCACTGAGGACCTGACATGGACTCATCACTGAGGACCTGACATGGACTCATCACTGAGGACCTGACATGGACTCATCACTGAGGACCTGACATGGACTCATCACTGAGGACCTGACATGGACTCATCACTGAGGACCTGACATGGACTCACTGAGGACCTGACATGGACTCATCACTGAGGACCTGACATGGACTCATCACTGAGGACCTGACATGGACTCATCACTGAGGACCTGACATGGACTCATCACTGAGGACCTGACATGGACTCATCACTGAGGACCTGACATGGACTCATCACTGAGGACCTGACATGGACTCATCACTGAGGACCTGACATGGACTCATCACTGAGGACCTGACATGGACTCATCACTGAGGACCTGACATGGACTCATCACTGAGGACCTGACATGACTCATCACTGAGGACCTGACATGACTCTCACTGAGGACCTGACATGGACCTTCACTGAGGACCTGACATGGACTCATCACTGAGGACCTGACATGGACTCATCACTGAGGACCTGACATGGACTCATCACTGAGGACCTGACATGGACTCATCACTGAGGACCTGACATGGACTCATCACTGAGGACCTGACATGGACTCGTGGTAAGAAGGTTAAAGTTAAAGTACGGACAGTTCGTCCTTATGTGAGGTAATGGCAGACTGGTTCTGCTCACCTTCAGTCAATAGTTTATGTTTAATGAAGGTTTCAGGTGGTTCAGTGTTGTTATAGGACTTTATTTACACACTTTAAGTTAGACAGGAACCAGGTAGCATCTGTGTCTGTTATGCATGCATGAGATCATTAATGTCAGGTGACTGAAAGCAGGTCATTAAAGGAGCTGCTTGTTCCCTGGCTGTTTAATCCACGTGAACTCTGAGACACATAGAGAGAACAGAACCAATGAGTACGTTTATCAAATGTTCTGTTAATGAGGCATCAGGGTGACCTGTGTGGCTCTTCTGAAGCAGACCATAATTATCTTCCTCGTACCAAAAAACCTGCATACGCCTGTATTTCTTGCCTTGTTTCTCTGAAAAGTCAACTTTTTTTAAGCGTAGAAAAAACAACTCATTTTTTAGTTTTTGTAAAGAAGTTTTAAACCAATCAGGGAAACCTTCAGCCTTCAATTCATGAGAAACAATCAAATACAAAACCTTCACATTTTGAACCGGACAGGAGGACATCAAATTGAGTGCAGTACAAATAATGAAATGTCTTTATGAGATGTAGAGGCTTAGACATAATAAGTGTTGCGTCTGCGGGCCTGAATTCATCTCAGATAATAATCCGACCTATCAGAAGCTACTGAGTCTCTGTACGTTGTTGGATCAGGTCTTAACTCTACTACCTTCTGGAGAACCAGGTTCAATGAACTGCTGTTTAAAGGTAGACTTACTAAATCTGTTGAAGCGAAGCGTAGGATTCTGGTATCTGTAATGAGGTGAGGCATCTTACCTTAAATCAGGAGAGGACAGCGCAGAGTTATTTTGGGTTGTCTCAGTCCAAATGGCTGTGATGGTTTTATTTAAATAAATATTTCCCTCTGGTGTACACCTCAGATATAATCTTTAATTCACTGGTTTACATTTATGCTATTTTTGTTAAAAACCCACACAAATTCAACTGGAACCTTTTCAGTTATCTCACTTAAATTATTAAGCAACAGTCCAGAAGCATTACAGATATTTCATAATCCACTGCGTACCTTCACTAAACAAAGTAAGTTTTCACAAAATGTACTGGACCTATCCCGACTCACTTCAGATCGCATGAAACCAAACTAAAGCTTTCAGTGATTTATAACTATAACCTTTAAACTCTGTCATGTCAGTTTTTCTCAGAATTCTGACTTTCTACATTTCTTTGAATTTTTTCTCGGAATTCTGTTTTTTTGTGAAAATTAACTTTTTTTTAATAAAAGACTGATTCATTAAATGTTTGACTTAATTATATATTTCCAGAAATCTAACCTTTTTTTTTTATTCTGCCTTTTTCAGTTAATACCATTTACATTTAGTATATAAATTTAGAGCAACGTGAAATATAACGCATTCTACACGTTGGATTATACTGAATTATATTTGATTACATTTTTAGTTTTAATTATATAACCCAATATGGAAACCTCCTGTATGCAATTAAATGAGCAGTAACTTAAAGTACATTATTGTCAGGAATGCACTTAGTTTCCACTGAAATGAAGCCGTGCAAATCAGAAATATACAAATATAAAACCTTCACATTAAATGATGTTTAATCTCACCTGAGGCTGCGTGCTTCTCCATATTCTGAGTCCTCTGTGTTACGACTGGGGCACACACAAAATGATAGGACCCAAATGCACGACTCCAGACAAAAGATGATTCAAAAAAAGGATTTACTTGTGGTGATAAGCAAGGTAACAAAAACTCTCAAATGACTTCACAAAAAACGAACTAGAATCACTGTAGCTCAGAACACAACTGGCTGACAAGTAACACAAGGGTCGAAACGATCTGGCACTTAGCACAGAGAAAACACAGAATAAATACACACACAAGGGGCTCTACAGGTGCAAACAATAAGGGCGGGGCAGGTAATCCGGTCAGGTAACACACTGACAGGGTAGGAGTCGAACTACCTGAAATGAGAGAAGAGATTAACAAAGTAAAACAGGAAATGACAGACAACTAAAAAGGATATGCAGACGCGGACTTGACGATATTAACTAAACAGAGAAATAATACTAACAAATCTGACGAGACACAACACTCTGCCCTCTGAAGGGATTCTATAGAGTATAATATCTGTAGAGAGGACTTTAAATACTTGTCTTCACACGTCAGTGAAGACAGAGGGAGGGGAACCAACAACTCTTCAATAATGGAACACCTTAACTGGAAACACACGTTGCTTATTAACAGACCATCTCCTTCTTTGATAGCTCTCCAATATTCATCCAGTTTGAGATAAACCTTTAGCACGCAGCACGCTCTGTGGATCAGAGGTCAGAGTTATAACCCTTTAAATGATAAGAAATGCATTATTTACAACTATTACAATTTAATATTGAAAACATCAAAAAGATTATTTTCTCTAGCTGTTTTTTATTTGTTAATACTCTGGTAATAACGGAAGAGTCTTAGGGCCGGATTAATTTTTTTGTGAGTTCTGAGCAAAAGAGATTTTGTTTAAAAGTTCGGAGATTAAAGTCCCCTTCTGAAGGTCATGTGATCAAAAAGAGAATGTGATCCAAAAAAGGCAGAATCCTTTAAAAGAATAAAGTCCGGAAACAAGGAAAAGTCAGATAACTGAAAAAGGGTCAAAAAATATTTCAAGAAAAACGTGAACATTCGTAGAAAAAAGTACGAATTTTGAAAAAGTACGTTTTCACAAAAAAAAACTAATTCTGAGAAAAATTCTAGAAATGTCGAAATTCTGTGGAAAAAAAGTAAGAATTCGAAAATTAAGAACGAAAAATCTGAGTTTGGAAAAATATCAGAAAAAAGTCAAAATTCTCATAAAAAAAAGCAAAATTCAGTAAAAGTGAAAAGTCAGTTTTAATAAAATAAAATCTAAATTCCCGAAAATATCAGAAATAAAAAAAAATCCTAATTATGAGAAGTGTCAGATTCTGAAAAAGATTCAAGTAAAAACATTATTATTGATTTGTTTTCTTTCACCACTAGATGTCCTCCTCCATTTCATGAGCGCTTTATCATCACACACACACACACAAACACACACACACACACGCACACACACACACACACTCTCTCTCTGCTGGCCACGCCCCTCTCCTGAATAATGCATCCCCTCCCGTCAGACTCGTGCCATCTCCAGACGTCAGCTCGTGCTCTCCGGAGGAATAAAGGTGATAACGGGATAATAATAACATAATAACAATAATAATAACAATAATTGAACCCCCGTGTGAGGATACGGGGACCGGAGGGGATGAACGGACACCGGAAGCAGAGGAATCCTCCGCAGAAACACCGAATCCGCAAGCCGACAGAGGCTACTATTGTCGGCGTGAGAGAGCTGCGAGGTACGTGTGTGTGTGTGTGTGTGTGTGTGTGTGTGTGTGTGTGGTGTGTGTGTGTGTGTGTGTGTGTGTGTGTGTGTGTGTGTGTGTGTGTTTTGAGACTGTGTGGGTTAGGACAGAGGAAAGGTGGTAGTAAGGTGTGTGTGTGTGTGTGTGAGGGTGGGAGATATAGATGTAGTGATAATGTGGTTGGTGTGTGTGTGTGTGGTGTGTGTGTGTGTGTGTGTGTACGTGTGTGTGTGTGTGTGTGTGTTGTGTGTGTGTACGTGTGTGTGTGTGGTACGTGTGTGTGTGTGTGTACGTGTGTGTGTGTGTGTGGTGTGTGTGTGTGTGTGTGTGTGTGTGTGTGTGTGTGTGTGTGTGTGTACGTGTGTACGTGTGTGTCTGTGTGTGTGTGTGTGTGTGTGTGTTGTGGGTGTGTGTGTGTGCGTACGTGTGGGGAGAGGGAAGCAATAGATGTAGTAAAATGGTTTGTGGATGGTCATATCATCATATAAATTAAATGAATAACATAATATGGTTTTATAGAAATAAGAATAATATATCTAAGTATAATTAATAATACAAAATTATATTGTTATTATTATTATTTTTTGGTAGTACTACAAGTATACACAAATTATTAAATAAATATCATATTAATAACAAGAATAATATAACTCTTTGTATATATTATTTTGATTGTACAATATTTAAAATATATAATTGTAACAATAATAATGCTTTAGACTTGTTAATTTAATAATCTTTATAATTATATTATATTTATTCACATCAGAAGTGGGAGAGTACAGAGTCATGTTAATAATGATCATAAAGTGTGTGTGTGTGTGTGTGTGTGTGTGTGTTGTGTGTGTGTGTGTGTGTGTGTTGTGTGTCTGTGTATGTGTGTGGCCTAGCATTACCATCCTTGTGGGGACCTAAATCTGTTTACACAGTCACGTGTGGGACCTCGCCTCCCTTATGGGGACATAATGGAGGTCCCCATAAGAGGAATCATTAATTTTAGGTGAAGACTTGGTTAGGGTTAGGGTTAGGATAATCTCCAGAAATGCATGTAAGTCAATGTAATGTCCCTGAAGGGATGTATACATGGTGTGTGTGTGTGTGTGTTGTGTGTGTGTGTGTGTGTGTGGTTGTGTGTGTGTGTGTGTGTGTGTGTGTGTGTGTGTGTGTTTGTGTGTGTGTGTGGTGTGTGTGTGTGTGTGTGTGTGTGTGTGTGTGTGTGTGTGTGTGTGTTTGTGTTTTGTGTGTGTGTGTGTGTCTGTGTGTGTGTGTGTGTGTGTGTAGAGAGTGTGTTTTGGTCACATGACTGATCTGATCTGCCAGCTGGAGGCCTTCTACCTTCCTCCTACCTTAACGAGCAGTTGAACAGGTGTACCTGATACAGTGGCCAGTGAGTGTGTGTTAGGGATGCCAGCGATTATTCGATTTTTCGAATATTCGTTACCGTCTCCATAATCGAAAATTATTTTTAAAATTCGATTTTATTAATATATTTTTTTATTATTATTTATGTTTTTCTTTTTTGTCCTGGCTTAGTTTCAACCTAAATATAGACTAATGCTAATAATAGTAATAGTATTAATAATTGTAAATGGCCTTTGGTCACACCACCAGTTTGTTTTTACTGTAAACTTGGAGGAAGCCAGCAGCGCAGGCTGCGCAGAGTGCAGACTGCTGCTGCCTGCTGCAGCCTGCGACACACCGACCCCCCCCCCCCCCCCCCCCTCTCCGTCACACGTGCGATTGATTTATTGGCAATATACAGAACAGTGAGAACAACACAACTAAAGATGAACAAAGCGGCACGTTCAGAGGAGAGATCCTCGTGGAACTATTTTTTTTTTTCTCTCCCGCAGGGGGGGGGGGGGCGGCGAATAATCGATTAATATTCGCCAGGGCTGTCCGATTTTCGAATTTGATCATGGTCAGTTTCTGGCATCCCTAGTGTGTATAGCCAATTGAATCTATCTTCACCAGGTAACAGCTTGTATCCATCGAACTAGTTAACTAGCTTAGGTTAACTACCCATCAAGCATCTGTTAGCTGTCCCTCCGTCTGTCTAACTGACTGACCACACCACTAGCCCCTTCCCCCGGACAGGTGATGACGGATGTGTGTGTTACTGTGTTCTCCTGGACGGTCTTGATAGAGGTGCGTGGGGTTTCTGCTCGCTGGTAGCAGGGAGCGTTTGGTCGATCGGCCGGTTCGATTCCCAGGAACACAGATCAGTGTGAAGGCTGCTCAGAGACCAGCTGATCAACCTGTGGAGGAAGAGGCTGAAACACATTTTATAATAATGAATATAAAGGAGGGGCAGGGGGGGGGCTGTCTGTGGAGAGCAGCAGGGGGGAGGGGTCAGCAGGTCATGCATCTTTCAGAGGTATAACATATATATATTAGGGTTAGATGAGTAGAGAGTAGTGCTGCAGGTTTGGAGACATCGCCCATCTCTATCATGGTGATCTGATCAGTTTGAAACCAGTATCTCTTTATCATTGAACAATATGTCACATGATCATTATCACATGATCATTATCACATGATCATTATCACATGATCATGGTGGGATGTTATTAAGAGGATCTGAACCAAACAAGGAAGTCTGTAGAATCATCTCTGCAGCTTTTCATTATATCATATTTAACTTTGATCAAATACAGTGTAGTGTCTTAAAAGTCTCTCGAGCCACTTCCAACTCACGGGGGGATGGAAAACAAGTGGATTATCGTTCTGGATTATTTGTGCGTTTAAATCACGTGTGTTGGAAGTGGCTCTAGAAACGTTTCAGCCACGACACATCAGTTGAACTGGTTTAGCGTCTAAAAGCAACCCCTTCCCCATAAACAGACCTCATATAGCAAACAGGAGACCAAGGGGTCAACTCATATATTCTGGGGCGTAAACAACTCAATGAGTAGATAAATATTCAACACATAATATCTGTAGGCCATGTATACTAATAAATAAGACGTGTTAAACAATTAAAATCAAAAGGTATATCATAAACTCAGTTAAATGGAACCTACATATAGCGCGACACCTTCTTGTGATTGGTTAACGTGTTAGTGTGCAGCCGGTCTGAACTCTGGTCATGTGATGCACATTTCTCTTTGTCATTTCTTTGTTCCTGGACAGTGGGAGGAGTGGGGGGGCAGATGGGCAGTTTGTGGTTAATCCTGACGCTGTGGTTTAGGGTCAAACCCTCTCTGATTATAACCCCCCCCCCCCCCAACATGTCAGTCATTGATGATAACCCTAACCCTGGATACAAATGTCCTAATTTAAAGCAAATTCTAAGGAAAAAGTCAGAATACTGAATAAAGTCAGAGTTAAATTCTAAAAGAACTCCTCTGCAGTCGGCATGTCGTTGGGAAAGACACTTCCCCCCACGGTGCTCCTGTCACTTTGGGTAACAGCGTCTAACCAGTGACATGTGATGTCATGTTCCCAACACTTTTTAAATGCATCATGTGTTAAAAGCTTTCTGACAAATAGAAAAGTGATAAATGAGAAGCATCCTCCAGGACAGTCCGCCCCCTCCCTCCTGCTGGGGGGGGGAGGGGGGGGGTTCTGGGCCCCAGGTTTGAACACATGTAATATCAGTGGACTGTGTACAGGAAATAGAAAAGGAAACAAGGGTCCCAGAAGAGTCTCCGCTTCTTCTTTAAAGAAAGTGAGGAGCATCATATGATGTCAGAGAAACTCCCTCTGGTGGTAACACAGGGATTTCAGCCTCTGCAGACCATTGACATGCACTAACACCTACAGAACAGTCGTGAGGCTTTTCATGATTTCACAGTGTGAAAGTTTAGACTCTTTGTTTGGGACACACACTTCCTGTTGGAGGGAGTCCTGAGAGATTACAGGAAGTCAGGAACGCCTCCTCTGGGGAAGAGAGATAAGAGGCTGGAAAAGTGTGTGTGAGCGTGTGTGTGAGCGTGTGTGTGAGCGTGTGTGTGTGTGTGTGTGTGTGTGTGTGTGTATCAGTATCTCTAATGGCACACACACTCCCGTCCTGTGTGTGTTTCTGCACAGGTTGTGTGAATGGTGCTGTTCATTCCTCTGTTAATGGCAAACAGCAGCTCTGTGTGTGTGTGTGTGTGTGTGTGTGTGTGTGTGTGTGTGTGTGTGTGTGTGTGTGTGTGTGTGTGTGTGTGTGTGTGGTGTGTGTGTGTGTGTGTGTGTGTGTGTGTGTGTGTGTGTGTGTGTGTGTGTGTGTGTGTGTGTGTGTGTGTGTGTGTGTGTGTGTGTGTGTGTGTGTTGTGTGTGTGTGTGTGTGTGTGTGTGTGTGTGTTTAAAAGGGGAAATCCCTCTGAGGTGTGTGGAGAAATCTCCCAGCATGCATCGGATCATCGTA
>JAAKFY010000034.1:10000-12500 GCA_011823955.1 Dissostichus mawsoni | reverse complement strand
CTAAGAGTTTAAGAGAAGAAAGAAAGGAGTCAAGCAAAATACCTCTAATTTATTTTGATAAAAAGTCAGAATTTTGATAAAAGTGAGAATTTTTATAAAAAGTAAGAATTTCGATAAAAAAGTAAATATTTTGATAAAAAGTCAGAATTTTGATAAAAAAGTAAATATTTTGATAAAAAGTCAGAATTTTGATAAAAAAGTAAATATTTTGATAAAAAGTCAGAATTTTGATAAAAAAGTAAATATTTTGATAAAAAAGTCAGAATTTTGATAAAAAAGTAAATATTTTGATAAAAAGTCAGAATTTTGATAAAAAGTCAGAATTTTGATATATTGAGTAAAAGTCTGTATTTTTGTTGAATAAAAAATAAAGTCAAGATAAGGGATCTCAACTCAACACGGCCGTCTCTGGAGGTTAGCGTCTGCAGAGAGGTTCAGGAATGAGTCCTAAATGAGTATAATTATAGGTCTTAGAGGGCGTGAAAACAACGACTTGTTTGTCAACAACAATAACAACGACTTGTTTGTCGCAGTGTGTCGGCGAAGCGTGGAAACTTTAAACCTTTAATTCTCGACTTCATCTCTTCTTCTACTTTTATCTAATTCATCTTATTTCACGGCCGCAGGATTCCTATAAGTCTCAGGGTGTTTCTCGATGTCGAGGAAGGATCCTTCAGAGCCACTATTTCAAGGATGCTACGTCATCGAATCCCGCCGAAGGACTGTTCCAATGTCCAGGATGCTTGGAATTCTACCGAGGACTGAATCCTTCGTTGCGGGAAATTTCGAGGATGCACCAGTGTATCCTCCGCGGTCTTAAAATCCCCACAATGCTTTGCGCACGGACCAATTTCCAAAATCTTTGGCAGAAAATGTAAGGCGGGGCCTCTCATATGACGCACACCTGCACACTTGCTAGCCTGTCCCATTCTTCGTTCTCCGAATGCCAGGAAAGATTCTTGCCTAGCTTCTGAAGGACCTGACTCGGAAGACATGTCCTAACAAGGAAGCGTCCTCGACATTGAGAAACACCCTCTGTCTGACTCTTGTTTGATCTGCTACTTCAAAAGGGATTTTCTAACTGATTCTCAGAGAGGTTTCACTGAGGTCTCGCTCTTTGTTTACTATATTTCTTCCTACATTCTTCACATGTCCTGGGTCTATAGAGAGGTGCAGGAATGAGTCGTAAACCCGGTCACGAGTCAGCGTAACTTCATGTTAACGTGTGTCTCCATCAGGTCACGGCGGCTCAGAGTCAGAGGGTCAGAGGTCAGGATGATGGAGGGATTCACTCGATCACTTCCTTCTTCTCCTCTGCTCAACCTGCGCCTGGGAAAGAGAACAGGTGAGACGTCTATCTTTATATATCTCTATTTACACCTGATGTAGCTCCGCCCCTTTTCCACTAGCAGCATGTAAACAGTTTTATCAGAGATGATTCCCAGCTGAGGTGATGGGATGTTTCACAGCAGCATCTTCTGTTACTGACTGCAGGAGGAATATGACAGTGAAATCTGAAGTCAGGATTTTGAGCAAAAAAAAAAAATTGAGAAAAAGTCCGAATTTTGAGAAAAAAGTCCAAATTTTTAGAAAAAGTCAGGATTTTGAGATTTTTGAGAAAAAGAGTCAGAATTTTGAGAGAAAATAAATCAAAAAGTAGTGATTTCCAGAAAATAGGGAACATTTTGAGAATTTCGTCATGTAGTAACATTTTGTGATTTTGAAAATAAAGTCAGACTTTTAAGAAGAAAGTCAGAATTCAGAGATTTTGCTAAAAATCCTTAAAATGTTGACTTTTTTTCTCAAAATCAAAACATTTCCACTTTTTTCTCAAGAATTCCGGATTTTTAGATTTTCAGAAAAAAGTAAAAATGTTGTGATTTCTGAGAAAAAGTCTGAATTCTGAGATGTTTTGAAAAACACAGACACACACACACACACACACACACACACACACACACACACACACACACACACCACAGCTGTGACCCGTTACTGGCAGCAGGGGGGGTTGTCCTTTGACCCTGCAATTGAGGAACAATAATCCTCCTCCTCTTCTTCTTCCTCCTCCTCCTCCTCCTCCTCCTCCTCCTCCTCCTCCTCCTCTTCATCTTCCTCTTGCAGTCTAACATCCTCTCTGCTGTAGAAAGTCAGAGCTCTTTAACTGTAGGAGCTGTATTCTCCCTCACTAGTGTGTGTGACTCCTGTATCATCAGGTTGATCCTGTGTGTGTGTGTGTGTGTGTGTGTGTGTGTGTGTGTGTGTTTAGTATTGAATGTCTGTGACTCCTGTATCATCTTTACTTGATCCTGTGTCAGTGTGTGTGTGTGTGTGTGTGTGTGTGTGTTTAGTATTGAGTGTGTGTGACTCCTGTATCATCAGGTTGATCCTGTGTCAGTGTGTGTGTGTGTGTGTGTGTGTGTGTGTGTGTGTGTGTGTGTGTGTGTTTAGTGTTGAGTGTGTGTGACTCCTGTATCATCAGGTTGATCCTGTGTCAGTG
>JAAKFY010000034.1:0-2500 GCA_011823955.1 Dissostichus mawsoni | reverse complement strand
CAGGAAGTAGAAACGACGGCTTCCTGTACAGGGTGGAGGAAACATGGCCGCCTCTACTTACAGCCTCAACAAACTCCACCCGGACAGAGGCTCCGCCCTCTCGTCAGGCTCCACCCACTCCATCCCGCTCTACCTGATGCCCCGCCCCAACTCAGTCGCTGGTGAGAGGACAGATATTTCGTCAATATTAGTTCCTTTATAGCCCAACATTAGCCACCTTTAGCTTAGCGGTGGTGACGTGAAGTCATGTGACCGTGCTGTAGTTCCTCTATAGCCCAACATTAGCCACCTTTAGCTTAGCGGTGGTGACGTGAAGTCATGTGACCGTGCTGTAGTTCCTTTATAGCCCAACATTAGCCGCCTTTAGCTTAGTGGTGGTGACGTGAAGTCATGTGACCGTGCTGTAGTTCCTTTATAGCCCAACATTAGCCACCTTTAGCTTAGCGGTGGTGACGTGAAGTCATGTGACCGTGCTGTAGTTCCTTTTAGCCCAACATTAGCCGCCTTTAGCTTAGCGGTGGTGACGTGAAGTCATGTGACCGTGCTGTAGTTCCTTTATAGCCCAACATTAGCCTCCTTTAGCTTAGCGGTGGTGACTTGAAGTCATGTGACCGTGCTGTAGTTCCTTTATAGCCCAACATTAGCCTCCTTTAGCTTAGCGTGGTGACGTGAAGTCATGTGACCGTGCTGTAGTTCCTTTATAGCCCAACATTAGCCTCCTTTAGCTTAGCGGTGGTGACGTGAAGTCATGTGACCGTGCTGTAGTTTCCAGCAGCTCTTAACTTGGGAATACAAAACAACATTATAAGTATGATTCTGGAGTGTGTAGCCTAGCTTAGCATTACAACTGGAAACAGTGTCCCTGGCTCTCTCCACATTATAGTAAAAAAGCCTACAAACACTTCTAAAAACAGGCTGATATTGAGCTTTACTTCTGCACTTTATAATGTGTATATATATATATACGAACCATGAGGAAAAACTGAGCCAATGCCTGGTCATCCTCCCTTTCCTCTTTTCCCCTCTCTGTGTCTCATAAAACTAAAGAGGAAGGAAGTGACATGTATGACGTTTCTGAAAACACACACAGGATACAGTCAGCTCTGAGGCTTCACAGGAGTTCAGCTGCAGCTCACTGCGGTACGTTTCTCACTGTTTCAGGAGAAGAGACAGAGTTTACTCTCTTTTGGGATTTGTAGATTTCACATTTTTAAGACACAATAGGCTACTAACCCTGCCTGTCCTTCAACTCGTAACAACACATGAGGAAAGGAAAAGGAGGATGACCACAGTCGGTTTAGTTTGTGTTTATTGAGTGTTTCCTGCAGGTTGTGGGTTTATTTGTTGTGGTCCTATCAGAGTTTATTCTACGTTCTCCATCCTGCAGCCACCAGTTCTGCTCACCTGGAGGACCTGTCCTACCTGATGATCCTCAGAGACTCGTCCCGTCACGCACCTCCCTCAGGATGCCAAGACAGGACTCTGGGAGTCGCAGTCAACAGGACCAGAGAGGTGAACACACACACACACAACACACACACACACACAACACACACACACACACACACCCACACACACACAGAACACACACACACACACACACACACAGACACACACAGACACACACACACACACACAACACACACACACACACACACACACACACACACACACACACACACCACACCACACACAGACACACACACACACACACAACAGACACACATACACACACACACACCACACCCACACACACACACCACACCCCCACACACACACACACACACACACACACACACACCACACACACACACACACCACACCCCCCCACACACACACACACCCCCACACACACACACACACACACACACACATACACACACACACACCACACACCCCACACACACACACACACAACACACACACCCACCACACACCCACACCCCACACACACACACACCACACACACACACACACCACACATACACACACACACACACCACACCACACACACACACCACAGACACACACACACACCACACACCACATACACACACACACACAAGACACACACACACCTACACACACAACCACACCACACACACACACACACACAGACACACACAGACACACACCACACACACACATACACACACACACACACACACACACACACACAGACACACACATACATACACACACACACACACACACACACACAGACACAACACAGACACACACACACAGACACACACACACCACACACACACACACACACACACATACACACACACACACACACACACAGACCACACACACACACACATACACACACACACAGACACACACACACATACATACACACACACACACACACCACAACATACACACACACACACACCACGACACACACACACCACATACACACACACACACACACACACACACAGACACACACACACACATACACACACACACACATCACACACAGACACACACA
>JAAKFY010000440.1:10000-16817 GCA_011823955.1 Dissostichus mawsoni | reverse complement strand
TCCCCACCCACCTTTCAAACACTTTCCCTGGGTCGAGATAGCCAGCGGCGCCTGCCTCCCACCCTCCGCAGCACCCGGGAGCTCGCTGTGGTTTTGCGGAGGCATTTTCAGGCTTCTCTCTGCACTTTTTCCCCTGCAAATGAATTTTAATGGATACTTTTAGATGGCCATGGTTATATTGTATCCTTACTATGGGTCTCTGAAGCAATCAGACTTGTACCACGCCGTTATCAGAGTTTTAGCAGAGTTTTAGCAGACTTTGAGCACTCTTTCCCCCGCAGAAACTAGTTTAAATCACCGTTGTCACTACTGTGGGGGATTGGGAATGTGCCTGTGTCTCGTGCGGAGCCTCCCCGCACCTTAAATCCATCCATTTGCCTGTATTTATGGCATGTTTTACGGTTAATGCACTGTGCTCGAGCAGGCTGAAGCGCCCTCCTGTGGGGACACATGGGAACTGCACTTAAATCACTCTGTGTGCCTTTTAACCGGTTTAAAATGGTTTTTCTTTCACTTTGTAAAATACACCCTGCCCTAGAAATGGTTTTTAATCATTATTACCGTTGTCAGGGGGCTGCGTGAACACTTTCCCCACCTTTAAAACACTTTATCCCCACCTTTCAAACCATTTTCCCCGGTCGAAAACGCAGCTGCGCCGGCCTCCTCTCTGGGTGCACTCTGCTTCAATTGTACCCAGGATCCAAGCTATTTCCCTGGCTTTTATACACCCTGGTTGTGGCATAATATTGACCACACATAACATCCATCCAGGGGTGTATTTCAACCATCTTTACCCCGAAGTTAGAACACTTATTCCCGGGTCGAAAATGCAGCATCGCCCGCCGGCTCTCTGGGTGCCCTCTGCTTCAATTTTACCCAGGATCCAAGCTCTTCTCCCCCGCCTTTTAACAGCTGTTTTGCGCCCTGGCAGTCCCACGCACACTGTACACACATTTTACCCAGGATCCAAGCTATTTCCCTGGCTTTTTAATAGCGGTTTTGCGCCCTGGCAGTCCCACGCACACTGTACACACAGTTTAACCAGGGTCCAAGCTATTTCCCCGGCTTTGTAATAGCTGTTTTGCGCCCTGGCAGTCCCACGCACACTGTACACACACATGTTTACCCAGGATCCAAGCTATTTCCCTGGCTTGTATATGGCAGTGACGCACCCTGGTTGTGGCAGAATATTTACCACACATCACATCCATCCAGGGGTGTATTTCAACCAACTTTACCCGGCCTTTTGAACACTTATTCCCGGGTCGAAAAGGCAGCTGCGCGCGCCGGCTCTCTGGGTGCACTCTGCTTCAATTTTACCCAGGATCCAAGCTATTTCCGTTGCTTGTATACACCCTGGTTGTGGCATAATATTGACCACACATACATCCATCCAGGGGTGTATTTCAACCATCTTTACCCCGAAGTTAGAACACTTATTCCCGGGTCGAAAATGCAGCATCGCCCGCCGGCTCTCTGGGTGCCCTCTGCTTCAATTGTACCCAGGATCCAAGCTCTTCTCCCCCGCTTTTTAACAGCTGTTTTGCGCCCTGGCAGTCCCACGCACACTGTACACACAGTTTACCCAGGATCCAAGCTATTTCCCTGGCTTTTTAATAGCTGTTTTGCGCCCTGGCAGTCCCACGCACACGGAACACACATTTTACCCAGGATCCAAGCTATTTCCCTGGCTTGTATATGGCAGTGACGCACCCTGGTTGTGGCATAATATTGACCACACATAACATCCATCCAGGGGTGTATTTCAACCAACTTTACCCGGCCTTTGAACACTTATTCCCGGGTCGAAAATGCAGCATCGCCCGCCGGCTCTCTGGGTGCACTCTGCTTCAATTTTACCCAGGATCCAAGCTATTTCCGTTGCTTGTATACACCCTGGTTCTGGCATAATATTGACCACACTGCGCATTCATCCAGGGGTGTATTTCAACCAACTTTACCCCGAAGTTAGAACAGTCATTCCCGGGTCGAAAAGGCAGCTGCGCGCGCCGGCTCTCTGGGTGCACTCTGCTTCAATTGTACCCAGGATCCAAGCTATTTCCCTGGCTTTTATACACCCTGGTTGTGGCATAATATTGACCTCACATAACATCCATCCAGGGGTGTATTTCAACCATCTTTACCCCGAAGTTAGAACACTTATTCCCGGGTCGAAAATACAGCTGCGCGCGCCGGCTCTCTGGGTGCACTCTGCTTCAATTGTACCCAGGATCCAAGCTATTTCCCTGGCTTTTTAATAGCTGTTTTGCGCCCTGGCAGTCCCACGCACACTGTACACACATTTTACCCAGGATCCAAGCTATTTCCCTGGCTTTGTAATAGCTGTTTTGCGCCCTGGCAGTCCCACACACTGTACACACAGTTTACCCAGGATCCAAGCTATTTCCCTGGCTTGTATAGAGCAGTGACGCACCCTGGATGTGGCATAATATTGACCAAACATCACATCCTTCCAGGGGTGTATTTCAACCAACTTTACCCGGCCTCTTGAACACTTATTCCCGGGTCGAAAAGGCAGCTGCGCGCGCCGGCTCTCTGGGTGCACTCTGCTTCAATTTTACCCAGGATCCAAGCTATTTCCGTTGCTTGTATACACCCTGGTTGTGGCATAATATTGACCACACATAACATCCATCCAGGGGTGTATTTCAACCATCTTTACCCCGAAGTTAGAACACTTATTCCCGGGTCGAAAATGCAGCATCGCCCGCCGGCTCTCTGGGTGCCCTCTGCTTCAATTGTACCCAGGATCCAAGCTCTTCTCCCCCGCTTTTTAACAGCTGTTTTGCGCCCTGGCAGTCCCACGCACACTGTACACACAGTTTACCCAGGATCCAAGCTATTTCCCTGGCTTTTTAATAGCTGTTTTGCGCCCTGGCAGTCCCACGCACACGGAACACACATTTTACCCAGGATCCAAGCTATTTCCCTGGCTTGTATATGGCAGTGACGCACCCTGGTTGTGGCATAATATTGACCACACATAACATCCATCCAGGGGTGTATTTCAACCAACTTTACCCGGCCTTTTGAACACTTATTCCCGGGTCGAAAAGGCAGCTGCGCGCGCCGGCTCTCTGGGTGCACTCTGCTTCAATTTTACCCAGGATCCAAGCTATTTCCGTTGCTTGTACACACCCTGGTTGTGGCATAATATTGACCACACATAACATCCATCCAGGGGTGTATTTCAACCAACTTTACCCGGCCTTTGAACACTTATTCCCGGGTCGAAAATGCAGCATCGCCCGCCGGCTCTCTGGGTGCACTCTGCTTCAATTGTACCCAGGATCCAAGCTCTTCTCCCCCGCTTTTTAACAGCTGTTTTGCGCCCTGGCAGTCCCACACACTGTACACACATTTTACCCAGGATCCAAGCTATTTCCCTGGCTTCTTAATAGCTGTTTTGCGCCCTGGCAGTCCCACACACTGTACACACATTTTACCCAGGATCCAAGCTATTTCCCTGGCTTTTTAATAGCTGTTTTGCGCCCTGGCAGTCCCACACACTGTACACACATTTTACCCAGGATCCAAGCTATTTCTCTGGCTTCTTAATAGCTGTTTTGCGCCCTGGCAGTCCCACGCACACTGTACACACATTTTACCCAGGATCCAAGCTATTTCCCTGGCTTTGTAATAGCTGTTTTGCGCCCTGGCAGTCCCACGCACACTGTACACACATTTTACCCAGGATCCAAGCTATTTCCCTGGCTTTTTAATAGCTGTTTTGCGCCCTGGCAGTCCCACGCACACTGTACACACAGTTTACCCAGGATCCAAGCTATTTCCCTGGCTTTGTAATAGCTGTTTTGCGCCCTGGCAGTCCCACGCACACTGTACACACATGGCTACCCAGGATCCAAGCTATTTCCCTGGCTTCTTAATAGCTGTTTTGCGCCCTGGCAGTCCCACACACTGTACACACATGGCTACCCAGGATCCAAGCTATTTCCCTGGCTTCTTAATAGCTGTTTTGCGCCCTGGCAGTCCCACGCACACTGTACACACAGTTTACCCAGGATCCAAGCTATTTCCCTGGCTTTGTAATAGCTGTTTTGCGCCCTGGCAGTCCCACACACTGTACACACATTTTACCCAGGATCCAAGCTATTTCCCTGGCTTTGTAATAGCTGTTTTGCGCCCTGGCAGTCCCACACACTGTACACACATTTTACCCAGGATCCAAGCTATTTCTCTGGCTTCTTAATAGCTGTTTTGCACCCTGGCAGTCCCACGCACACTGTACACACATTTTACCCAGGATCCAAGCTATTTCCCTGGCTTTGTAATAGCTGTTTTGCGCCCTGGCAGTCCCACGCACACTGTACACACATTTTACCCAGGATCCAAGCTATTTCCCTGGCTTTTTAATAGCTGTTTTGCGCCCTGGCAGTCCCACGCACACTGTACACACAGTTTACCCAGGATCCAAGCTATTTCCCTGGCTTTGTAATAGCTGTTTTGCGCCCTGGCAGTCCCACACACTGTACACACATTTTACCCAGGATCCAAGCTATTTCCCTGGCTTCTTAATAGCTGTATTGCGCCCTGGCAGTCCCACACACTGTACACACATTTTACCCAGGATCCAAGCTATTTCCCTGGCTTTTTAATAGCTGTTTTGCGCCCTGGCAGTCCCACGCACACTGTACACACAGTTTACCCAGGATCCAAGCTATTTCCCTGGCTTTGTAATAGCTGTTTTGCGCCCTGGCAGTCCCACACACTGTACACACATTTTACCCAGGATCCAAGCTATTTCCCTGGCTTTGTAATAGCTGTTTTGCGCCCTGGCAGTCCCACACACTGTACACACATTTTACCCAGGATCCAAGCTATTTCTCTGGCTTCTTAATAGCTGTTTTGCGCCCTGGCAGTCCCACGCACACTGTACACACATTTTACCCAGGATCCAAGCTATTTCCCTGGCTTTGTAATAGCTGTTTTGCGCCCTGGCAGTCCCACGCACACTGTACACACATTTTACCCAGGATCCAAGCTATTTCCCTGGCTTTTTAATAGCTGTTTTGCGCCCTGGCAGTCCCACGCACACTGTACACACAGTTTACCCAGGATCCAAGCTATTTCCCTGGCTTTGTAATAGCTGTTTTGCGCCCTGGCAGTCCCACACACTGTACACACATTTTACCCAGGATCCAAGCTATTTCCCTGGCTTCTTAATAGCTGTTTTGCGCCCTGGCAGTCCCACACACTGTACACACATTTTACCCAGGATCCAAGCTATTTCCCTGGCTTTTTAATAGCTGTTTTGCGCCCTGGCAGTCCCACGCACACTGTACACACAGTTTACCCAGGATCCAAGCTATTTCCCTGGCTTTGTAATAGCTGTTTTGCGCCCTGGCAGTCCCACACACTGTACACACATTTTACCCAGGATCCAAGCTATTTCCCTGGCTTTTTAATAGCTGTTTTGCGCCCTGGCAGTCCCACGCACACTGTACACACAGTTTACCCAGGATCCAAGCTATTTCCCTGGCTTTGTAATAGCTGTTTTGCGCCCTGGCAGTCCCACACACTGTACACACATTTTACCCAGGATCCAAGCTATTTCTCTGGCTTCTTAATAGCTGTTTTGCGCCCTGGCAGTCCCACGCACACTGTACACACATTTTACCCAGGATCCAAGCTATTTCCCTGGCTTTGTAATAGCTGTTTTGCGCCCTGGCAGTCCCACGCACACTGTACACACATTTTACCCAGGATCCAAGCTATTTCCCTGGCTTTTTAATAGCTGTTTTGCGCCCTGGCAGTCCCACGCACACTGTACACACAGTTTACCCAGGATCCAAGCTATTTCCCTGGCTTTGTAATAGCTGTTTTGCGCCCTGGCAGTCCCACACACTGTACACACATTTTACCCAGGATCCAAGCTATTTCCCTGGCTTCTTAATAGCTGTTTTGCGCCCTGGCAGTCCCACACACTGTACACACATTTTACCCAGGATCCAAGCTATTTCCCTGGCTTTTTAATAGCTGTTTTGCGCCCTGGCAGTCCCACGCACACTGTACACACAGTTTACCCAGGATCCAAGCTATTTCCCTGGCTTTGTAATAGCTGTTTTGCGCCCTGGCAGTCCCACACACTGTACACACATTTTACCCAGGATCCAAGCTATTTCCCTGGCTTTGTAATAGCTGTTTTGCGCCCTGGCAGTCCCACACACTGTACACACATTTTACCCAGGATCCAAGCTATTTCCCTGGCTTCTTAATAGCTGTTTTGCGCCCTGGCAGTCCCACACACTGTACACACATTTTACCCAGGATCCAAGCTATTTCCCTGGCTTTTTAATAGCTGTTTTGCGCCCTGGCAGTCCCACGCACACTGTACACACAGTTTACCCAGGATCCAAGCTATTTCCCTGGCTTTGTAATAGCTGTTTTGCGCCCTGGCAGTCCCACACACTGTACACACATTTTACCCAGGATCCAAGCTATTTCCCTGGCTTTGTAATAGCTGTTTTGCGCCCTGGCAGTCCCACACACTGTACACACATTTTACCCAGGATCCAAGCTATTTCTCTGGCTTCTTAATAGCTGTTTTGCGCCCTGGCAGTCCCACGCACACTGTACACACATTTTACCCAGGATCCAAGCTATTTCCCTGGCTTTGTAATAGCTGTTTTGCACCCTGGCAGTCCCACGCACACTGTACACACATTTTACCCAGGATCCAAGCTATTTCCCTGGCTTTTTAATAGCTGTTTTGCGCCCTGGCAGTCCCACGCACACTATACACACAGTTTACCCAGGATCCAAGCTATTTCCCTGG
>JAAKFY010000439.1:0-16885 GCA_011823955.1 Dissostichus mawsoni | reverse complement strand
TCTCTGGGTGCCCTCTGCTTCAATTTTACCCAGGATCCAAGCTCTTCTCCCCCGCTTTTTAACAGCTGTTTTGCGCCCTGGCAGTCCCACGCACACTGTACACACAGTTTACCCAGGATCCAAGCTATTTCCCTGGCTTTTTAATAGCTGTTTTGCGCCCTGGCAGTCCCACGCACACTGTACACACACATGTTTACCCAGGATCCAAGCTATTTCCCTGGCTTGTATATGGCAGTGACGCACCCTGGTTGTGGCATAATATTGACCACACATAACATCCATCCAGGGGTGTATTTCAACCAACTTTACCCGGCCTTTTGAACACTTATTCCCGGGTCGAAAATGCAGCTGCGCGCGCCGGCTCTCTGGGTGCACTCTGCTTCAATTGTACCCAGGATCCAAGCTATTTCCGTGGCTTGTATACACCCTGGTTGTGGCATAATATTGACCACCCATCACATCCATCCAGGGGTGTATTTCAACCAACTTTACCCGGCCTTTTGAACACTTATTCCCGGGTCGAAAAGGCAGCTGCGCGCGCCGGCTCTCTGGGTGCACTCTGCTTCAATTTTACCCAGGATCCAAGCTATTTCCGTGGCTTGTACACACCCTGGTTGTGGCATAATATTGACCACACATAACATCCATCCAGGGGTGTATTTCAACCAACTTTACCCGGCCTTTGAACACTTATTCCCGGGTCGAAAATGCAGCATCGCCCGCCGGCTCTCTGGGTGCACTCTGCTTCAATTGTACCCAGGATCCAAGCTATTTCCGTGGCTTGTATACACCCTGGTTGTGGCATAATATTGACCACCCATCACATCCATCCAGGGGTGTATTTCAACCAACTTTACCCGGCCTTTTGAACACTTATTCCCGGGTCGAAAATGCAGCTGCGCGCGCCGGCTCTCTGGGTGCACTCTGCTTCAATTGTACCCAGGATCCAAGCTATTTCCGTGGCTTGTATACACCCTGGTTGTGGCATAATATTGACCACACATCACATCACATCCATCCAGGGGTGTATTTCAACCAACTTTACCCGGCCTTTTGAACACTTATTCCCGGGTCGAGAAAGCCAGCGGCGCCTGCCTCCCACCCTCCGCAGCACCCGGGAGCTCGCTGTGGTGCTTCGGAGGCATGTTCACCTTTAAAACACGTTCCCCACCCACCTTTCAAACACTTTCCCTGGGTCGAGATAGCCAGCGGCGCCTGCCTCCCACCCTCCGCAGCACCCGGGAGCTCGCTGTGGTTTTGCGGAGGCATTTTCAGGCTTCTCTCTGCACTTTTTCCCCTGCAAATGAATTTTAATGGATACTTTTAGATGGCCATGGTTATATTGTATCCTTACTATGGGTCTCTGAAGCAATCAGACTTGTACCACGCCGTTATCAGAGTTTTAGCAGAGTTTTAGCAGACTTTGAGCACTCTTTCCCCCGCAGAAACTAGTTTAAATCACCGTTGTCACTACTGTGGGGGATTGGGAATGTGCCTGTGTCTCGTGCGGAGCCTCCCCGCACCTTAAATCCATCCATTTGCCTGTATTTATGGCATGTTTTACGGTTAATGCACTGTGCTCAAGCAGGCTGAAGCGCCCTCCTGTGGGGACACATGGGAACTGCACTTAAATCACTTTGTGTGCCTTTTAACCGGTTTAAAATGGTTTTTCTTTCACTTTTAAAATACACCCTGCCCTAGAAATGGTTTTTAATCATTATTACCGTTGTCAGGGGGCTGCGTGAACACTTTCCCCACCTTTAAAACACTTTATCCCCACCTTTCAAACCATTTTCCCCGGTCGAAAACGCAGCTGCGCCGGCCTCCTCTCTGGGTGCACTCTGCTTCAATTGTACCCAGGATCCAAGCTATTTCCGTTGCTTGTATACACCCTGGTTCTGGCATAATATTGACCACACTGCGCATTCATCCAGGGGTGTATTTCAACCAACTTTACCCCGAAGTTAGAACACTCATTCCCGGGTCGAAAAGGCAGCTGCGCGCGCCGGCTCTCTGGGTGCACTCTGCTTCAATTGTACCCAGGATCCAAGCTCTTCTCCCCCGCTTTTTAACAGCTGTTTTGCGCCCTGGCAGTCCCACACACTGTACACACATTTTACCCAGGATCCAAGCTATTTCCCTGGCTTCTTAATAGCTGTTTTGCGCCCTGGCAGTCCCACGCACACTGTACACACATGGCTACCCAGGATCCAAGCTATTTCCCTGGCTTTTTAATAGCTGTTTTGCGCCCTGGCAGTCCCACGCACACTGTACACACATGGCTACCCAGGATCCAAGCTATTTCCCTGGCTTTTTAATAGCTGTTTTGCGCCCTGGCAGTCCCACGCACACTGTACACACATGGCTACCCAGGATCCAAGCTATTTCCCTGGCTTTTTAATAGCTGTTTTGCGCCCTGGCAGTCCCACGCACACTGTACACACATGTTTACCCAGGATCCAAGCTATTTCCCTGGCTTGTATATGGCAGTGACGCACCCTGGTTGTGGCAGAATATTTACCACACATCACAGCCATCCAGGGGTGTATTTCAACCAACTTTACCCGGCCTTTGAACACTTATTCCCGGGTCGAAAATGCAGCTGCGCGCGCCGGCTCTCTGGGTGCACTCTGCTTCAATTGTACCCAGGATCCAAGCTATTTCCGTGGCTTGTACACACCCTGGTTGTGGCATAATATTTACCACACATCACAGCCATCCAGGGGTGTATTTCAACCAACTTTACCCGGCCTTTGAACACTTATTCCCGGGTCGAAAATGCAGCATCGCCCGCCGGCTCTCTGGGTGCACTCTGCTTCAATTGTACCCAGGATCCAAGCTATTTCCGTGGCTTGTATACACCCTGGTTGTGGCATAATATTGACCACCCATCACATCCATCCAGGGGTGTATTTCAACCAACTTTACCCGGCCTTTTGAACACTTATTCCCGGGTCGAGAAAGCCAGCGGCGCCTGCCTCCCACCCTCCGCAGCACCCGGGAGCTCGCTGTGGTGCTGGAGAGGCATTTTCAGGCTTCTCTCTGCTCTGTTCACCCTGCAAATGCATTTTAATGGATACTTTTAGATGGCCATGGTTATATTGTATCCTTACTATGGGTCTCTGAAGCAATCAGACTTGTACCACGCCGTTATCAGAGTTTTAGCAGAGTTTTAGCAGACTTTGAGCACTCTTTCCCCCGCAGAAACTAGTTTAAATCACCGTTGTCACTACTGTGGGGGATTGGGAATGTGCCTGTGTCTCGTGCGGAGCCTCCCCGCACCTTGAATCCATCCATTTGCCTGTATTTATGGCATGTTTTACGGTTAATGCACTGTGCTCAAGCAGGCTGACGCGCCCTCCTGTGGGGACACATGGGAACTGCACTTAAATCACTTTGTGTGCCTTTTAACCGGTTTAAAATGGTTTTTCTTTCACTTTTAAAATACACCCTGCCCTAGAAATGGTTTTTAATCATTATTACCGTTGTCAGGGGGCTGCGTGAACACTTTCCCCACCTTTAAAACACTTTATCCCCACCTTTCAAACCATTTTCCCCGGTCGAAAATGCAGCTGCGCGCGCCTCCTCTCTGGGTGCACTCTGCTTCAATTGTACCCAGGATCCAAGCTATTTCCCTGGCTTTTATACACCCTGGTTGTGGCATAATATTGACCACACATAACATCCATCCAGGGGTGTATTTCAACCAACTTTACCCGGCCTTTGAACACTTATTCCCGGGTCGAACATGCAGCATCGCCCGCCGGCTCTCTGGGTGCACTCTGCTTCAATTGTACCCAGGATCCAAGCTCTTCTCCCCCGCTTTTTAACAGCTGTTTTGCGCCCTGGCAGTCCCACGCACACTGTACACACAGTTTACCCAGGATCCAAGCTATTTCCCTGGCTTTTTAATAGCTGTTTTGCGCCCTGGCAGTCCCACGCACACGGAACACACATTTTACCCAGGATCCAAGCTATTTCCCTGGCTTGTATATGGCAGTGACGCACCCTGGTTGTGGCAGAATATTGACCACACATCACATCCATCCAGGGGTGTATTTCAACCAACTTTACCCGGCCTTTGAACACTTATTCCCGGGTCGAAAATGCAGCATCGCCCGCCGGCTCTCTGGGTGCACTCTGCTTCAATTGTACCCAGGATCCAAGCTCTTCTCCCCCGCTTTTTAACAGCTGTTTTGCGCCCTGGCAGTCCCACACACTGTACACACATGGCTACCCAGGATCCAAGCTATTTCCCTGGCTTTGTAATAGCTGTTTTGCGCCCTGGCAGTCCCACGCACACTGTACACACATGGCTACCCAGGATCCAAGCTATTTCCCTGGCTTTTTAATAGCTGTTTTGCGCCCTGGCAGTCCCACGCACACAGTACACACATTTTACCCAGGATCCAAGCTATTTCCCTGGCTTTTTAATAGCTGTTTTGCGCCCTGGCAGTCCCACGCACACGGAACACACATTTTACCCAGGATCCAAGCTATTTCCCTGGCTTGTATATGGCAGTGACGCACCCTGGTTGTGGCATAATATTGACCACACATAACATCCATCCAGGGGTGTATTTCAACCAACTTTACCCGGCCTTTTGAACACTTATTCCCGGGTCGAAAATGCAGCTGCGCGCGCCGGCTCTCTGGGTGCACTCTGCTTCAATTGTACCCAGGATCCAAGCTATTTCCGTGGCTTGTATACACCCTGGTTGTGGCATAATATTGACCACACATCACATCCATCCAGGGGTGTATTTCAACCAACTTTACCCGGCCTTTTGAACACTTATTCCCGGGTCGAGAAAGCCAGCGGCGCCTGCCTCCCACCCTCCGCAGCACCCGGGAGCTCGCTGTGGTGCTGGAGAGGCATTTTCAGGCTTCTCTCTGCTCTGTTCACCCTGCAAATGCATTTTAATGGATACTTTTAGATGGCCATGGTTATATTGTATCCTTACTATGGGTCTCTGAAGCAATCAGACTTGTACCACGCCGTTATCAGAGTTTTAGCAGAGTTTTAGCAGACTTTGAGCACTCTTTCCCCCGCAGAAACTAGTTTAAATCACCGTTGTCACTACTGTGGGGGATTGGGAATGTGCCTGTGTCTCGTGCGGAGCCTCCCCGCACCTTGAATCCATCCATTTGCCTGTATTTATGGCATGTTTTACGGTTAATGCACTGTGCTCAAGCAGGCTGACGCGCCCTCCTGTGGGGACACATGGGAACTGCACTTAAATCACTTTGTGTGCCTTTTAACCGGTTTAAAATGGTTTTTCTTTCACTTTTAAAATACACCCTGCCCTAGAAATGGTTTTTAATCATTATTACCGTTGTCAGGGGGCTGCGTGAACACTTTCCCCACCTTTAAAACACTTTATCCCCACCTTTCAAACCATTTTCCCCGGTCGAAAATGCAGCTGCGCGCGCCTCCTCTCTGGGTGCACTCTGCTTCAATTGTACCCAGGATCCAAGCTATTTCCCTGGCTTTTATACACCCTGGTTGTGGCATAATATTGACCACACATAACATCCATCCAGGGGTGTATTTCAACCAACTTTACCCGGCCTTTGAACACTTATTCCCGGGTCGAACATGCAGCATCGCCCGCCGGCTCTCTGGGTGCACTCTGCTTCAATTGTACCCAGGATCCAAGCTCTTCTCCCCCGCTTTTTAACAGCTGTTTTGCGCCCTGGCAGTCCCACGCACACTGTACACACAGTTTACCCAGGATCCAAGCTATTTCCCTGGCTTTTTAATAGCTGTTTTGCGCCCTGGCAGTCCCACGCACACGGAACACACATTTTACCCAGGATCCAAGCTATTTCCCTGGCTTGTATATGGCAGTGACGCACCCTGGTTGTGGCAGAATATTGACCACACATCACATCCATCCAGGGGTGTATTTCAACCAACTTTACCCGGCCTTTGAACACTTATTCCCGGGTCGAAAATGCAGCATCGCCCGCCGGCTCTCTGGGTGCACTCTGCTTCAATTGTACCCAGGATCCAAGCTCTTCTCCCCCGCTTTTTAACAGCTGTTTTGCGCCCTGGCAGTCCCACACACTGTACACACATGGCTACCCAGGATCCAAGCTATTTCCCTGGCTTTGTAATAGCTGTTTTGCGCCCTGGCAGTCCCACGCACACTGTACACACATGGCTACCCAGGATCCAAGCTATTTCCCTGGCTTTTTAATAGCTGTTTTGCGCCCTGGCAGTCCCACGCACACGGAACACACATTTTACCCAGGATCCAAGCTATTTCCCTGGCTTGTATATGGCAGTGACGCACCCTGGTTGTGGCATAATATTGACCACACATAACATCCATCCAGGGGTGTATTTCAACCAACTTTACCCGGCCTTTTGAACACTTATTCCCGGGTCGAAAAGGCAGCTGCGCGCGCCGGCTCTCTGGGTGCACTCTGCTTCAATTTTACCCAGGATCCAAGCTATTTCCGTTGCTTGTATACACCCTGGTTGTGGCATAATATTGACCACACATAACATCCATCCAGGGGTGTATTTCAACCATCTTTACCCCGAAGTTAGAACACTTATTCCCGGGTCGAAAATGCAGCATCGCCCGCCGGCTCTCTGGGTGCCCTCTGCTTCAATTGTACCCAGGATCCAAGCTCTTCTCCCCCGCTTTTTAACAGCTGTTTTGCGCCCTGGCAGTCCCACGCACACTGTACACACAGTTTACCCAGGATCCAAGCTATTTCCCTGGCTTTTTAATAGCTGTTTTGCGCCCTGGCAGTCCCACGCACACGGAACACACATTTTACCCAGGATCCAAGCTATTTCCCTGGCTTGTATATGGCAGTGACGCACCCTGGTTGTGGCAGAATATTGACCACACATCACATCCATCCAGGGGTGTATTTCAACCAACTTTACCCGGCCTTTGAACACTTATTCCCGGGTCGAAAATGCAGCATCGCCCGCCGGCTCTCTGGGTGCACTCTGCTTCAATTGTACCCAGGATCCAAGCTCTTCTCCCCCGCTTTTTAACAGCTGTTTTGCGCCCTGGCAGTCCCACACACTGTACACACATGGCTACCCAGGATCCAAGCTATTTCCCTGGCTTTGTAATAGCTGTTTTGCGCCCTGGCAGTCCCACGCACACTGTACACACATGGCTACCCAGGATCCAAGCTATTTCCCTGGCTTTTTAATAGCTGTTTTGCGCCCTGGCAGTCCCACGCACACAGTACACACATTTTACCCAGGATCCAAGCTATTTCCCTGGCTTTTTAATAGCTGTTTTGCGCCCTGGCAGTCCCACGCACACGGAACACACATTTTACCCAGGATCCAAGCTATTTCCCTGGCTTGTATATGGCAGTGACGCACCCTGGTTGTGGCATAATATTGACCACACATAACATCCATCCAGGGGTGTATTTCAACCAACTTTACCCGGCCTTTTGAACACTTATTCCCGGGTCGAAAAGGCAGCTGCGCGCGCCGGCTCTCTGGGTGCACTCTGCTTCAATTTTACCCAGGATCCAAGCTATTTCCGTTGCTTGTATACACCCTGGTTGTGGCATAATATTGACCACACATAACATCCATCCAGGGGTGTATTTCAACCATCTTTACCCCGAAGTTAGAACACTTATTCCCGGGTCGAAAATGCAGCATCGCCCGCCGGCTCTCTGGGTGCCCTCTGCTTCAATTGTACCCAGGATCCAAGCTCTTCTCCCCCGCTTTTTAACAGCTGTTTTGCGCCCTGGCAGTCCCACGCACACTGTACACACAGTTTACCCAGGATCCAAGCTATTTCCCTGGCTTTTTAATAGCTGTTTTGCGCCCTGGCAGTCCCACACACTGTACACACATTTTACCCAGGATCCAAGCTATTTCCCTGGCTTTTCAATAGCTGTTTTGCGCCCTGGCAGTCACGCACACTGTACACACACGGCTACCCAGGATCCAAGCTATTTCCCTGGCTTTTTAATAGCTGTTTTGCGCCCTGGCAGTCCCACGCACACTGAACACACATTTTACCCAGGATCCAAGCTATTTCCCTGGCTTTTTAATAGCTGTTTCGCGTCCTGGCAGTCCCACGCACACTGTACACACATTTTACCCAGGATCCAAGCTATTTCCCTGGCTTCTTAATAGCTGTTTTGCGCCCTGGCAGTCCCACGCACACTGTACACACATGGCTACCCAGGATCCAAGCTATTTCCCTGGCTTTTTAATAGCTGTTTTGCGCCCTGGCAGTCCCACGCACACTGTACACACATGGCTACCCAGGATCCAAGCTATTTCCCCCGCTTTTTAACAGCTGTTTTGCGCCCTGGCAGTCCCACGCACACTGTACACACAGTTTAACCAGGATCCAAGCTATTTCCCTGGCTTGTATATGGCAGTGACGCACCCTGGTTGTGGCATAATATGGACCACACATCACATCCTTCCAGGGGTGTATTTCAACCAACTTTACCCGGCCTTTTGAACACTTATTCCCGGGTCGAAAAGGCAGCTGCGCGCGCCGGCTCTCTGGGTGCACTCTGCTTCAATTGTACCCAGGATCCAAGCTATTTCCCTGGCTTTTATACGCCCTGGTTGTGGCATAATATTGACCACACATA
This sequence comes from Dissostichus mawsoni, assembly GCA_011823955.1. Classification (NCBI taxonomy): domain Eukaryota; kingdom Metazoa; phylum Chordata; class Actinopteri; order Perciformes; family Nototheniidae; genus Dissostichus; species Dissostichus mawsoni. The sequence continues at coordinate 8,275 of JAAKFY010000439.1, read as the reverse complement.
ACATCCATCCAGGGGTGTATTTCAACCAACTTTACCCGGCCTTTTGAACACTTATTCCCGGGTCGAGAAAGCCAGCGGCGCCTGCCTCCCACCCTCCGGAGCACCCGGGAGCTCGCTGTGGTGCTGCGGAGGCATGTTCACCTTTAAAACACGTTCCCCACCCACCTTTCAAACACTTTCCCTGGGTCGAGATAGCCAGCGGCGCCTGCCTCCCACCCTCCGCAGCACCCGGGAGCTCGCTGTGGTTTTGCGGAGGCATTTTCAGGCTTCTCTCTGCACTTTTTCCCCTGCAAATGAATTTTAATGGATACTTTTAGATGGCCATGGTTATATTGTATCCTTACTATGGGTCTCTGAAGCAATCAGACTTGTACCACGCCGTTATCAGAGTTTTAGCAGAGTTTTAGCAGACTTTGAGCACTCTTTCCCCCGCAGAAACTAGTTTAAATCACCGTTGTCACTACTGTGGGGGATTGGGAATGTGCCTGTGTCTCGTGCGGAGCCTCCCCGCACCTTAAATCCATCCATTTGCCTGTATTTATGGCATGTTTTACGGTTAATGCACTGTGCTCGAGCAGGCTGAAGCGCCCTCCTGTGGGGACACATGGGAACTGCACTTAAATCACTCTGTGTGCCTTTTAACCGGTTTAAAATGGTTTTTCTTTCACTTTGTAAAATACACCCTGCCCTAGAAATGGTTTTTAATCATTATTACCGTTGTCAGGGGGCTGCGTGAACACTTTCCCCACCTTTAAAACACTTTATCCCCACCTTTCAAACCATTTTCCCCGGTCGAAAACGCAGCTGCGCCGGCCTCCTCTCTGGGTGCACTCTGCTTCAATTGTACCCAGGATCCAAGCTATTTCCCTGGCTTTTATACACCCTGGTTGTGGCATAATATTGACCACACATAACATCCATCCAGGGGTGTATTTCAACCATCTTTACCCCGAAGTTAGAACACTTATTCCCGGGTCGAAAATGCAGCATCGCCCGCCGGCTCTCTGGGTGCCCTCTGCTTCAATTTTACCCAGGATCCAAGCTCTTCTCCCCCGCCTTTTAACAGCTGTTTTGCGCCCTGGCAGTCCCACGCACACTGTACACACATTTTACCCAGGATCCAAGCTATTTCCCTGGCTTTTTAATAGCGGTTTTGCGCCCTGGCAGTCCCACGCACACTGTACACACAGTTTAACCAGGGTCCAAGCTATTTCCCCGGCTTTGTAATAGCTGTTTTGCGCCCTGGCAGTCCCACGCACACTGTACACACACATGTTTACCCAGGATCCAAGCTATTTCCCTGGCTTGTATATGGCAGTGACGCACCCTGGTTGTGGCAGAATATTTACCACACATCACATCCATCCAGGGGTGTATTTCAACCAACTTTACCCGGCCTTTTGAACACTTATTCCCGGGTCGAAAAGGCAGCTGCGCGCGCCGGCTCTCTGGGTGCACTCTGCTTCAATTTTACCCAGGATCCAAGCTATTTCCGTTGCTTGTATACACCCTGGTTGTGGCATAATATTGACCACACATAACATCCATCCAGGGGTGTATTTCAACCATCTTTACCCCGAAGTTAGAACACTTATTCCCGGGTCGAAAATGCAGCATCGCCCGCCGGCTCTCTGGGTGCCCTCTGCTTCAATTGTACCCAGGATCCAAGCTCTTCTCCCCCGCTTTTTAACAGCTGTTTTGCGCCCTGGCAGTCCCACGCACACTGTACACACAGTTTACCCAGGATCCAAGCTATTTCCCTGGCTTTTTAATAGCTGTTTTGCGCCCTGGCAGTCCCACGCACACGGAACACACATTTTACCCAGGATCCAAGCTATTTCCCTGGCTTGTATATGGCAGTGACGCACCCTGGTTGTGGCATAATATTGACCACACATAACATCCATCCAGGGGTGTATTTCAACCAACTTTACCCGGCCTTTGAACACTTATTCCCGGGTCGAAAATGCAGCATCGCCCGCCGGCTCTCTGGGTGCACTCTGCTTCAATTTTACCCAGGATCCAAGCTATTTCCGTTGCTTGTATACACCCTGGTTCTGGCATAATATTGACCACACTGCGCATTCATCCAGGGGTGTATTTCAACCAACTTTACCCCGAAGTTAGAACAGTCATTCCCGGGTCGAAAAGGCAGCTGCGCGCGCCGGCTCTCTGGGTGCACTCTGCTTCAATTGTACCCAGGATCCAAGCTATTTCCCTGGCTTTTATACACCCTGGTTGTGGCATAATATTGACCTCACATAACATCCATCCAGGGGTGTATTTCAACCATCTTTACCCCGAAGTTAGAACACTTATTCCCGGGTCGAAAATACAGCTGCGCGCGCCGGCTCTCTGGGTGCACTCTGCTTCAATTGTACCCAGGATCCAAGCTATTTCCCTGGCTTTTTAATAGCTGTTTTGCGCCCTGGCAGTCCCACGCACACTGTACACACATTTTACCCAGGATCCAAGCTATTTCCCTGGCTTTGTAATAGCTGTTTTGCGCCCTGGCAGTCCCACACACTGTACACACAGTTTACCCAGGATCCAAGCTATTTCCCTGGCTTGTATAGAGCAGTGACGCACCCTGGATGTGGCATAATATTGACCAAACATCACATCCTTCCAGGGGTGTATTTCAACCAACTTTACCCGGCCTCTTGAACACTTATTCCCGGGTCGAAAAGGCAGCTGCGCGCGCCGGCTCTCTGGGTGCACTCTGCTTCAATTTTACCCAGGATCCAAGCTATTTCCGTTGCTTGTATACACCCTGGTTGTGGCATAATATTGACCACACATAACATCCATCCAGGGGTGTATTTCAACCATCTTTACCCCGAAGTTAGAACACTTATTCCCGGGTCGAAAATGCAGCATCGCCCGCCGGCTCTCTGGGTGCCCTCTGCTTCAATTGTACCCAGGATCCAAGCTCTTCTCCCCCGCTTTTTAACAGCTGTTTTGCGCCCTGGCAGTCCCACGCACACTGTACACACAGTTTACCCAGGATCCAAGCTATTTCCCTGGCTTTTTAATAGCTGTTTTGCGCCCTGGCAGTCCCACGCACACGGAACACACATTTTACCCAGGATCCAAGCTATTTCCCTGGCTTGTATATGGCAGTGACGCACCCTGGTTGTGGCATAATATTGACCACACATAACATCCATCCAGGGGTGTATTTCAACCAACTTTACCCGGCCTTTTGAACACTTATTCCCGGGTCGAAAAGGCAGCTGCGCGCGCCGGCTCTCTGGGTGCACTCTGCTTCAATTTTACCCAGGATCCAAGCTATTTCCGTTGCTTGTACACACCCTGGTTGTGGCATAATATTGACCACACATAACATCCATCCAGGGGTGTATTTCAACCAACTTTACCCGGCCTTTGAACACTTATTCCCGGGTCGAAAATGCAGCATCGCCCGCCGGCTCTCTGGGTGCACTCTGCTTCAATTGTACCCAGGATCCAAGCTCTTCTCCCCCGCTTTTTAACAGCTGTTTTGCGCCCTGGCAGTCCCACACACTGTACACACATTTTACCCAGGATCCAAGCTATTTCCCTGGCTTCTTAATAGCTGTTTTGCGCCCTGGCAGTCCCACACACTGTACACACATTTTACCCAGGATCCAAGCTATTTCCCTGGCTTTTTAATAGCTGTTTTGCGCCCTGGCAGTCCCACACACTGTACACACATTTTACCCAGGATCCAAGCTATTTCTCTGGCTTCTTAATAGCTGTTTTGCGCCCTGGCAGTCCCACGCACACTGTACACACATTTTACCCAGGATCCAAGCTATTTCCCTGGCTTTGTAATAGCTGTTTTGCGCCCTGGCAGTCCCACGCACACTGTACACACATTTTACCCAGGATCCAAGCTATTTCCCTGGCTTTTTAATAGCTGTTTTGCGCCCTGGCAGTCCCACGCACACTGTACACACAGTTTACCCAGGATCCAAGCTATTTCCCTGGCTTTGTAATAGCTGTTTTGCGCCCTGGCAGTCCCACGCACACTGTACACACATGGCTACCCAGGATCCAAGCTATTTCCCTGGCTTCTTAATAGCTGTTTTGCGCCCTGGCAGTCCCACACACTGTACACACATGGCTACCCAGGATCCAAGCTATTTCCCTGGCTTCTTAATAGCTGTTTTGCGCCCTGGCAGTCCCACGCACACTGTACACACAGTTTACCCAGGATCCAAGCTATTTCCCTGGCTTTGTAATAGCTGTTTTGCGCCCTGGCAGTCCCACACACTGTACACACATTTTACCCAGGATCCAAGCTATTTCCCTGGCTTTGTAATAGCTGTTTTGCGCCCTGGCAGTCCCACACACTGTACACACATTTTACCCAGGATCCAAGCTATTTCTCTGGCTTCTTAATAGCTGTTTTGCACCCTGGCAGTCCCACGCACACTGTACACACATTTTACCCAGGATCCAAGCTATTTCCCTGGCTTTGTAATAGCTGTTTTGCGCCCTGGCAGTCCCACGCACACTGTACACACATTTTACCCAGGATCCAAGCTATTTCCCTGGCTTTTTAATAGCTGTTTTGCGCCCTGGCAGTCCCACGCACACTGTACACACAGTTTACCCAGGATCCAAGCTATTTCCCTGGCTTTGTAATAGCTGTTTTGCGCCCTGGCAGTCCCACACACTGTACACACATTTTACCCAGGATCCAAGCTATTTCCCTGGCTTCTTAATAGCTGTATTGCGCCCTGGCAGTCCCACACACTGTACACACATTTTACCCAGGATCCAAGCTATTTCCCTGGCTTTTTAATAGCTGTTTTGCGCCCTGGCAGTCCCACGCACACTGTACACACAGTTTACCCAGGATCCAAGCTATTTCCCTGGCTTTGTAATAGCTGTTTTGCGCCCTGGCAGTCCCACACACTGTACACACATTTTACCCAGGATCCAAGCTATTTCCCTGGCTTTGTAATAGCTGTTTTGCGCCCTGGCAGTCCCACACACTGTACACACATTTTACCCAGGATCCAAGCTATTTCTCTGGCTTCTTAATAGCTGTTTTGCGCCCTGGCAGTCCCACGCACACTGTACACACATTTTACCCAGGATCCAAGCTATTTCCCTGGCTTTGTAATAGCTGTTTTGCGCCCTGGCAGTCCCACGCACACTGTACACACATTTTACCCAGGATCCAAGCTATTTCCCTGGCTTTTTAATAGCTGTTTTGCGCCCTGGCAGTCCCACGCACACTGTACACACAGTTTACCCAGGATCCAAGCTATTTCCCTGGCTTTGTAATAGCTGTTTTGCGCCCTGGCAGTCCCACACACTGTACACACATTTTACCCAGGATCCAAGCTATTTCCCTGGCTTCTTAATAGCTGTTTTGCGCCCTGGCAGTCCCACACACTGTACACACATTTTACCCAGGATCCAAGCTATTTCCCTGGCTTTTTAATAGCTGTTTTGCGCCCTGGCAGTCCCACGCACACTGTACACACAGTTTACCCAGGATCCAAGCTATTTCCCTGGCTTTGTAATAGCTGTTTTGCGCCCTGGCAGTCCCACACACTGTACACACATTTTACCCAGGATCCAAGCTATTTCCCTGGCTTTTTAATAGCTGTTTTGCGCCCTGGCAGTCCCACGCACACTGTACACACAGTTTACCCAGGATCCAAGCTATTTCCCTGGCTTTGTAATAGCTGTTTTGCGCCCTGGCAGTCCCACACACTGTACACACATTTTACCCAGGATCCAAGCTATTTCTCTGGCTTCTTAATAGCTGTTTTGCGCCCTGGCAGTCCCACGCACACTGTACACACATTTTACCCAGGATCCAAGCTATTTCCCTGGCTTTGTAATAGCTGTTTTGCGCCCTGGCAGTCCCACGCACACTGTACACACATTTTACCCAGGATCCAAGCTATTTCCCTGGCTTTTTAATAGCTGTTTTGCGCCCTGGCAGTCCCACGCACACTGTACACACAGTTTACCCAGGATCCAAGCTATTTCCCTGGCTTTGTAATAGCTGTTTTGCGCCCTGGCAGTCCCACACACTGTACACACATTTTACCCAGGATCCAAGCTATTTCCCTGGCTTCTTAATAGCTGTTTTGCGCCCTGGCAGTCCCACACACTGTACACACATTTTACCCAGGATCCAAGCTATTTCCCTGGCTTTTTAATAGCTGTTTTGCGCCCTGGCAGTCCCACGCACACTGTACACACAGTTTACCCAGGATCCAAGCTATTTCCCTGGCTTTGTAATAGCTGTTTTGCGCCCTGGCAGTCCCACACACTGTACACACATTTTACCCAGGATCCAAGCTATTTCCCTGGCTTTGTAATAGCTGTTTTGCGCCCTGGCAGTCCCACACACTGTACACACATTTTACCCAGGATCCAAGCTATTTCCCTGGCTTCTTAATAGCTGTTTTGCGCCCTGGCAGTCCCACACACTGTACACACATTTTACCCAGGATCCAAGCTATTTCCCTGGCTTTTTAATAGCTGTTTTGCGCCCTGGCAGTCCCACGCACACTGTACACACAGTTTACCCAGGATCCAAGCTATTTCCCTGGCTTTGTAATAGCTGTTTTGCGCCCTGGCAGTCCCACACACTGTACACACATTTTACCCAGGATCCAAGCTATTTCCCTGGCTTTGTAATAGCTGTTTTGCGCCCTGGCAGTCCCACACACTGTACACACATTTTACCCAGGATCCAAGCTATTTCTCTGGCTTCTTAATAGCTGTTTTGCGCCCTGGCAGTCCCACGCACACTGTACACACATTTTACCCAGGATCCAAGCTATTTCCCTGGCTTTGTAATAGCTGTTTTGCACCCTGGCAGTCCCACGCACACTGTACACACATTTTACCCAGGATCCAAGCTATTTCCCTGGCTTTTTAATAGCTGTTTTGCGCCCTGGCAGTCCCACGCACACTATACACACAGTTTACCCAGGATCCAAGCTATTTCCCTGGCTTTTTAATAGCTGTTTTGCGCCCTGGCAGTCCCACGCACACTGTACACACACGGCTACCCAGGATCCAAGCTATTTCCCTGGCTTTTTAATAGCTTTTATGTGACCTGTAATTCCCACACCCTGTACACATGGTTTACCCAGGATCCAAGCTATTTTCCTGGCTTTTTAATAGCTGTTATGTTCCCTGGAAGTCCCATACTAATTAAATGTATTTGTATGATATATTTCTGGGGTAGGAAAGTGACATTTCTGGGTGATTCTGTCAGTTTATGGAGCTTAGCCCAAATATCCTGGAGGTTCCAGGCCGAATTTCGGTGTTCATAGGCTGCCTGCCATGGTCCCCCACCCGTGGAAAGAAGAAAAAAGTGAAGAAAATGGTTAATTATATCTTAAAATAATCAAAAATGAAGTTTTGAAAAAAGTCTGAAAAAATGACTGAGTGCCCACGGAGAAGGGGAAATGAAAAGCTCAACCCTTCGGCGCTTTTTCCCCTTCTCCGTTGTACGTTGCAACGGAGAAGGGGAAAAGGGTCCGGGCTTTCATTTCCCCTACTCTGTCCAAAAAATTCATTCATACATATCAGACTACCGTCTGCACGAAATCGGAAACCCGGTTTTTGGCCATACTCTGAAAATAAACGGCTGTCTGCAAACGCGGAGGTGAAGTGTCCGCTCACCAAGCACTTTGGGTCAGCCATATTTTGTGCCTCAAGACCCCCCAGCCTGGTTCTCACAAAAGTTGACTCTGACAAATGTGCCTCTGGAGGAATGTAACGGGAGTTGACAGGGGACCCTATCCGCCTCATGAGACACTATTTTCGGATACATTTTTTACATTTTCAACCCTTTTGCCTGGTTCTCAAAAAACTTTTGTCTGACAAATGTGCCTCTGGATGAATGTCAGGGGAGTCGACAGGGGACTCTACCCGCGTTATGAGACACTATTTTCGGATACTTTTTTTACATTTTCACCACTCTTGCCTGGTTCTCAAAAAAAGTTTTCTCTGACAAATGTGACTCTGGAGGAATGACAGGGGAGTTGACAGGGGACTCTACCCGCGTTATGAGACACTATTTTCGGATACTTTTTTTACATTTTCACCACTCTTGCCTGGTTCTCAAAAAAAGTTTTCACTGACAAATGTGACTCTGGAGGAATGACAGGGGAGTTGACAGGGGGGACTCTACCCGCGTTATGAGACACTATTTTCGGATACTTTTTTTACATTTTCACCACTCTTGCCTGGTTCTCAAAAAAAGTTTTCACTGACAAATGTGACTCTGGAGGAATGACAGGGGAGT
>JAAKFY010000438.1:15000-16945 GCA_011823955.1 Dissostichus mawsoni | reverse complement strand
CAGAGTGCACCAGATAGGAGGCGCGCGCAGCATTTTCGACCGGGGAAAATGGTTTGAAAGGTGGGGATAAAGTGTTTTAAAGGTGGGGAAAGTGTTCACGCAGCCCCCTGACAACGGTAATAATGATTAAAAACCATTTCTCGGGCAGGGTGTATTTTACAAAGTGAAAGAAAAACCATTTTAAACCGGTTAAAAGGCACACAGAGTGATTTAAGTGCAGTTCCCATGTGTCCCCACAGGAGGGCGCTTCAGCCTGCTCGAGCACAGTGCATTAACCGTAAAACATGCCATAAATACAGGCAAATGGATGGATTCAAGGTGCGGGGAGGCTCCGCACGAGACACAGGCACATTCCCAATACCCCACAGTAGTGACAACGGTGATTTAAACTAGTTTCTGCGGGGAAAAGAGTGCTCAAAGTCTGCTAAAACTCTGCTAAAACTCTGACAATGCCTCTCCAGCACCACAGAGAGCTCCCAGGTGCTGCGGAGGGTGGGAGACAGGCTCACAGCTCGGCCCGGAACCTTCAGCAGGCCCCCCCTGCAGCAGGCCCCCCCCCCTGCAGCACCCCCAGCTGCTGGGCATCGACATGGAGGTGGGCAGTCCGCCTTTCGGCACCCAAACTCGGCCCTGAGACCTCCAGCCCCTCTCTCTGAACCAGCTATGAGAAGCCAATATACCTCCAAAGCCTTTGCTTACGGCCATACCACCCTGATCACGCCCGATCTCGTCCGATCTCGGAAGCTAAGCAGGGTCGGGCCGGGTCAGTACTTGGATGGGAGACCGCCTGGGAATACCCGGTGCTGTAAGCTTTTTTTTAAACCCAGGACAGAGACCGGGAAAATCACCTCTCTTTGGCGGCTCACACACCACCACAGGACGGGCTAATGACCCCCAGCGTGTCTCCCTAACATGTTCACTTAGATTATTTCAGACCTCCAGGAGAGAGACCGGGAAACTCACCTCTATTTGGCGGCTCACAGACCACCAAAGGAAGGACTAATGACCTCCAGCATGTATCCCTAATATGTGCACTCTGTTCATTTCTCACCTCCAGGAGAGAGACCGGGAAAATCACCTCTCTTTGGCGGCTCACAGACCACCAAAGGACGGGCTAATGACCCCCAGCGTGTCTCCCTAACATGTGCACTCTGTTCATTTCACACCTCCAGGAGAGAGACCGGGAAAATCACCTCTCTTTGGCGGCTCACAGACCACCAAAGGACGGGCTAATGACCCCAGCGTGTCCCCTAACATGTGCACTCTGTTCATTTCACACCTCCAGGAGAGAGACCGGGAAAATCACCTCTCTTTGGCACAGACCACCAAAGGACGGGCTAATGACCCCCAGCGTGTCTCCCTAACATGTGCACTCTGTTCATTTCACACCTCCAGGAGAGAGACCGGGAAAATCACCTCTCTTTGGCGGCTCACAGACCACCAAAGGACGGGCTAATGACCCCCGCGTGTCTCCCTAACATGTGCACTCTGTTCATTTCACACCTCCAGGAGAGAGACCGGGAAAATCACCTCTCTTTGGCGGCTCACAGACCACCAAAGGACGGGCTAATGACCCCCGCGTGTCTCCCTAACATGTGCACTCTGTTCATTTCACACCTCCAGGAGAGAGACCGGGAAAATCACCTCTCTTTGGCGGCTCACAGACCACCAGGACGGGCTAATGACCCCCGCGTGTCTCCCTAACATGTGCACTCTGTTCATTTCACACCTCCAGGAGAGAGACCGGGAAAATCACCTCTCTTTGGCGGCTCACAGACCACCAAAGGACGGGCTAATGACCCCCGCGTGTCTCCCTAACATGTGCACTCTGTTCATTTCACACCTCCAGGAGAGAGACCGGGAAAATCACCTCTCTTTGGCGGCTCACAGACCACCAAAGGACGGGCTAATGACCCCAGCGTGTCTCCCTAACATGTGCACTCTG
>JAAKFY010000438.1:0-2500 GCA_011823955.1 Dissostichus mawsoni | reverse complement strand
AAAACAGCTATTACAAAGCCAGGGAAATAGCTTGGATCCTGGGTAAAATGTGTGTACAGTGTGCGTGGGACTGCCAGGGCGCAAAACAGCTATTAAGAAGCCAGAGAAATAGCTTGGATCCTGGGTAAAATGTGTGTACAGTGTGTGGGACTGCCAGGGCGCAAAACAGCTATTACAAAGCCAGGGAAATAGCTTGGATCCTGGGTAAACTGTGTGTACAGTGTGCGTGGGACTGCCAGGGCGCAAAACAGCTATTAAAAAGCCAGGGAAATAGCTTGGATCCTGGGTAAAATGTGTGTACAGTGTGCGGGACTGCCAGGGCGCAAAACAGCTATTGCAAAGCCAGGGAAATAGCTTGGATCCTGGGTAAAATGTGTGTACAGTGTGCGTGGGACTGCCAGGGCGCAAAACAGCTATTACAAAGCCAGGGAAATAGCTTGGATCCTGGGTAAAATGTGTGTACAGTGTGCGTGGGACTGCCAGGGCGCAAAACAGCTATTAAGAAGCCAGAGAAATAGCTTGGATCCTGGGTAAAATGTGCGTACAGTGTGTGGGACTGCCAGGGCGCAAAACAGCTATTACAAAGCCAGGGAAATAGCTTGGATCCTGGGTAAAATGTGTGTACAGTGTGTGGGACTGCCAGGGCGCAAAACAGCTATTAAGAAGCCAGGGAAATAGCTTGGATCCTGGTTAAACTGTGTGTACAGTGTGCGTGGGACTGCCAGGGCGCAAAACAGCTATTAAAAAGCCAGGGAAATAGCTTGGATCCTGGGTACAATTGAAGCAGAGTGCACCCAGAGAGCCGGCGCGCGCAGCTGCCTTTACGACCCGGGAATAAGTGTTCAAAAGGCCGGGTAAAGTTGGTTGAAATACACCCCTGGATGGATGTTATGTGTGGTCAATATTATGCCACAACCAGGGTGCGTCACTGCCATATACAAGCCAGGGAAATAGCTTGGATCCTGGTTAAACTGTGTGTACAGTGTGCGTGGGACTGCCAGGGCGCAAAACAGCTATTAAAAAGCCAGTGAAATAGCTTGGATCCTGGGTAAAATGTGTGTACAGTGCGTGGGACTGCCAGGGCGCAAAACAGCTATTAAAAAGCCAGGGAAATAGCTTGGATCCTGGGTAAAATGTGTGTACAGTGTGTGGGACTGCCAGGGCGCAAAACAGCTATTAAGAAGCCAGGGAAATAGCTTGGATCCTGGGTAAAATGTGTGTACAGTGTGTGGGACTGCCAGGGCGCAAAACAGCTGTTAAAAAGCGGGGGAGAAGAGCTTGGATCCTGGGTACAATTGAAGCAGAGTGCACCCAGAGAGCCGGCGGGCGATGCTGCATTTTCGACCCGGGAATAAGTGTTCAAAGGCCGGGTAAAGTTGGTTGAAATACACCCCTGGATGGCTGTGATGTGTGGTAAATATTCTGCCACAACCAGGGTGTGTACAAGCAACGGAAATAGCTTGGATCCTGGGTAAAATTGAAGCAGAGTGCACCCAGAGAGGAGACGCGCGCAGCTGCCTTTTCGACCCGGGAATAAGTGTTCAAAAGGCCGGGTAAAGTTGGTTGAAATACACCCCTGGATGGATGTGATGTGTGGTAAATATTCTGCCACAACCAGGGTGCGTCACTGCCATATACAAGCCAGGGAAATAGCTTGGATCCTGGGTAAACATGTGTGTGTACAGTGTGCGTGGGACTGCCAGGGCGCAAAACAGCTATTAAAAAGCCAGGGAAATAGCTTGGATCCTGGGTAGCCATGTGTTTACAGTGTGCGTGGGACTGCCAGGGCGCAAAACAGCTATTAAAAAGCCAGGGAAATAGCTTGAATCCTGGGTAAAATGTGTGTACAGTGTGCGTGGGACTGCCAGGGCGCAAAACAGCTATTAAAAAGCGGGGGAGAAGAGCTTGGATCCTGGGTAAAATTGAAGCAGAGTGCACCCAGAGAGCCGGCGCGCGCAGCTGCATTTTCGACCCGGGAATAAGTGTTCAAAGGCCGGGTAAAGTTGGTTGAAATACACCCCTGGATGGCTGTGATGTGTGGTAAATATTCTGCCACAACCAGGGTGTGTACAAGCAACGGAAATAGCTTGGATCCTGGGTAAAATTGAAGCAGAGTGCACCCAGAGAGCCGGCGCGCGCAGCTGCCTTTTCGACCCGGGAATAAGTGTTCAAAAGGCCGGGTAAAGTTGGTTGAAATACACCCCTGGATGGATGTTATGTGTGGTCAATATTATGCCACAACCAGGGTGCGTCACTGCCATATACAAGCCAGGGAAATAGCTTGGATCCTGGGTAAAATGTGTGTACAGTGTGCGGGACTGCCAGGGCGCAAAACAGCTATTGCAAAGCCAGGGAAATAGCTTGGATCCTGGGTAAAATGTGTGTACAGTGTGCGTGGGACTGCCAGGGCGCAAAACAGCTATTAAGAAGCCAGGGAAATAGCTTGGATCCTGGGTAAAATTGAAGCAGAGTGCACCCAGAGAGCCGGCGCGCGCAGCTG
>JAAKFY010000437.1:2500-16977 GCA_011823955.1 Dissostichus mawsoni | reverse complement strand
ACAGCTATTAAAAAGCCAGGGAAATAGCTTGGATCCTGGGTAAAATGTGTGTACAGTGTGCGTGGGACTGCCAGGGCGCAAAACAGCTATTACAAAGCCAGGGAAATAGCTTGGATCCTGGGTAAAATGTGTGTACAGTGTGCGTGGGACTGCCAGGGCGCAAAACAGCTATTAAGAAGCCAGAGAAATAGCTTGGATCCTGGGTAAAATGTGTGTACAGTGTGTGGGACTGCCAGGGCGCAAAACAGCTATTACAAAGCCAGGGAAATAGCTTGGATCCTGGGTAAAATGTGTGTACAGTGTGTGGGACTGCCAGGGCGCAAAACAGCTATTACAAAGCCAGGGAAATAGCTTGGATCCTGGGTAAACTGTGTGTACAGTGTGCGTGGGACTGCCAGGGCGCAAAACAGCTATTAAAAAGCCAGGGAAATAGCTTGGATCCTGGGTAAAATGTGTGTACAGTGTGTGGGACTGCCAGGGCGCAAAACAGCTATTAAGAAGCCAGGGAAATAGCTTGGATCCTGGGTAAAATGTGTGTACAGTGTGTGGGACTGCCAGGGCGCAAAACAGCTATTACAAAGCCAGGGAAATAGCTTGGATCCTGGGTAAACTGTGCGTACAGTGTGCGTGGGACTGCCAGGGCGCAAAACAGCTATTAAAAAGCCAGGGAAATAGCTTGGATCCTGGGTAGCCATGTGTGTACAGTGTGCGTGGGACTGCCAGGGCGCAAAACCGCTATTACAAAGCCAGGGAAATAGCTTGGATCCTGGGTAAAATGTGTGTACAGTGTGCGTGGGACTGCCAGGGCGCAAAACAGCTATTACAAAGCCAGGGAAATAGCTTGGATCCTGGGTAAACTGTGCGTACAGTGTGCGTGGGACTGCCAGGGCGCAAAACAGCTATTAAAAAGCCAGGGAAATAGCTTGGATCCTGGGTAGCCATGTGTGTACAGTGTGCGTGGGACTGCCAGGGCGCAAAACCGCTATTACAAAGCCAGGGAAATAGCTTGGATCCTGGGTAAAATGTGTGTACAGTGTGCGTGGGACTGCCAGGGCGCAAAACAGCTATTACAAAGCCAGGGAAATAGCTTGGATCCTGGGTAAACTGTGTGTACAGTGTGCGTGGGACTGCCAGGGCGCAAAACAGCTATTAAGAAGCCAGGGAAATAGCTTGGATCCTGGGTAGCCATGTGTGTACAGTGTGTGGGACTGCCAGGGCGCAAAACAGCTATTAAGAAGCCAGGGAAATAGCTTGGATCCTGGGTAGCCATGTGTGTACAGTGTGCGTGGGACTGCCAGGGCGCAAAACAGCTATTACAAAAGCCAGGGAAATAGCTTGGATCCTGGGTAGCCATGTGTGTACAGTGTGCGTGGGACTGCCAGGGCGCAAAACAGCTATTAAAAAGCCAGGGAAATAGCTTGGATCCTGGGTAAACTGTGTGTACAGTGTGCGTGGGACTGCCAGGGCGCAAAACAGCTGTTAAAAAGCGAGGGAGAAGAGCTTGGATCCTGGGTAAAATTGAAGCAGAGGGCACCCAGAGAGCCGGCGGGCGATGCTGCATTTTCGACCCGGGAATAAGTGTTCTATCTTCGGGGTAAAGATGGTTGAAATACACCCCTGGATGGATGTTATGTGTGGTCAATATTATGCCACAACCAGGGTGTATACAAGCAACGGAAATAGCTTGGATCCTGGGTAAAATTGAAGCAGAGTGCACCCAGAGAGCCGGCGCGCGCAGCTGCCTTTTCGACCCGGGAATAAGTGTTCAAAAGGCCGGGTAAAGTTGGTTGAAATACACCCCTGGATGGATGTTATGTGTGGTCAATATTATGCCACAACCAGGGTGCGTCACTGCCATATACAAGCCAGGGAAATAGCTTGGATCCTGGGTAGCCATGTGTGTACAGTGTGCGTGGGACTGCCAGGGCGCAAAACAGCTATTAAAAAGCCAGGGAAATAGCTTGGATCCTGGGTAAACTGTGTGTACAGTGTGCGTGGGACTGCCAGGGCGCAAAACAGCTGTTAAAAAGCGGGGGAGAAGAGCTTGGATCCTGGGTAAAATTGAAGCAGAGGGCACCCAGAGAGCCGGCGGGCGATGCTGCATTTTCGACCCGGGAATAAGTGTTCTAACTTCGGGGTAAAGATGGTTGAAATACACCCCTGGATGGATGTTATGTGTGGTCAATATTATGCCACAACCAGGGTGTATACAAGCAACGGAAATAGCTTGGATCCTGGGTAAAATTGAAGCAGAGTGCACCCAGAGAGCCGGCGCGCGCAGCTGCCTTTTCGACCCGGGAATAAGTGTTCAAAAGGCCGGGTAAAGTTGGTTGAAATACACCCCTGGATGGATGTTATGTGTGGTCAATATTATGCCACAACCAGGGTGCGTCACTGCCATATACAAGCCAGGGAAATAGCTTGGATCCTGGGTAAACTGTGTGTGTACAGTGTGCGTGGGACTGCCAGGGCGCAAAACAGCTATTAAAAAGCCAGGGAAATAGCTTGAATCCTGGGTAAAATGTGTGTACAGTGTGCGTGGGACTGCCAGGGCGGAAAACAGCTGTTAAAAAGCGGGGGAAATAGCTTGGATCCTGGGTAGCCATGTGTGTACAGTGTGCGGGACTGCCAGGGCGCAAAACAGCTATTAAAAAGCCAGGGAAATAGCTTGGATCCTGGGTAAAATGTGTGTACAGTGTGCGTGGGACTGCCAGGGTGCAAAACAGCTATTAAAAAGCCAGGGAAATAGCTTGGATCCTGGGTAAAATTGAAGCAGAGTGCACCCAGAGAGCCGGCGCGCGCAGCTGCCTTTTCGACCCGGGAATAAGTGTTCAAAAGGCCGGGTAAAGTTGGTTGAAATACACCCCTGGATGGATGTTATGTGTGGTCAATATTATGCCACAACCAGGGTGCGTCACTGCCATATACAAGCCAGGGAAATAGCTTGGATCCTGGGTAAAATGTGTGTTCCGTGTGCGTGGGACTGCCAGGGCGCAAAACAGCTATTAAAAAGCCAGGGAAATAGCTTGGATCCTGGGTAAACTGTGTGTACAGTGTGCGTGGGACTGCCAGGGCGCAAAACAGCTGTTAAAAAGCGGGGGAGAAGAGCTTGGATCCTGGGTACAATTGAAGCAGAGTGCACCCAGAGAGCCGGCGGGCGATGCTGCATTTTCGACCCGGGAATAAGTGTTCAAAGGCCGGGTAAAGTTGGTTGAAATACACCCCTGGATGGATGTTATGTGTGGTCAATATTATGCCACAACCATGGTGTATAAAAGCCAGGGAAATAGCTTGGATCCTGGGTACAATTGAAGCAGAGTGCACCCAGAGAGCCGGCGCGCGCAGCTGCCTTTTCGACCCGGGAATGAGTGTTCTAACTTCGGGGTAAAGTTGGTTGAAATACACCCCTGGATGAATGCGCAGTGTGGTCAATATTATGCCAGAACCAGGGTGTATACAAGCAACGGAAATAGCTTGGATCCTGGGTACAATTGAAGCAGAGTGCACCCAGAGAGGAGGCGCGCGCAGCTGCATTTTCGACCGGGGAAAATGGTTTGAAAGGTGGGGATAAAGTGTTTTAAAGGTGGGGAAAGTGTTCACGCAGCCCCCTGACAACGGTAATAATGATTAAAAACCATTTCTAGGGCAGGGTGTATTTTAAAAGTGAAAGAAAAACCATTTTAAACCGGTTAAAAGGCACACAAAGTGATTTAAGTGCAGTTCCCATGTGTCCCCACAGGAGGGCGCTTCAGCCTGCTTGAGCACAGTGCATTAACCGTAAAACATGCCATAAATAAAGGCAAATGGATGGAATTAAGGTGCGGGGAGGCTCCGCACGAGACACAGGCACATTCCCAATCCCCCACAGTAGTGACAACGGTGATTTAAACTAGTTTCTGCGGGGGAAAGAGTGCTCAAAGTCTGCTAAAACTCTGCTAAAACTCTGATAACGGCGTGGTACAAGTCTGATTGTTTCAGAGACCCATAGTAAGGATACAATATAACCATGGCCATCTAAAAGTATCCATTAAAATGCATTTGCAGGGTGAACAGAGCAGAGAGAAGCCTGAAAATGCCTCTCCAGCACCACAGCGAGCTCCCGGGTGCTGCGGAGGGTGGGAGGCAGGCGCCGCTGGCTTTCTCGACCCGGGAATAAGTGTTCAAAAGGCCGGGTAAAGTTGGTTGAAATACACCCCTGGATGGATGTGATGGGTGGTCAATATTATGCCACAACCAGGGTGTATACAAGCCACGGAAATAGCTTGGATCCTGGGTACAATTGAAGCAGAGTGCACCCAGAGAGCCGGCGGGCGATGCTGCATTTTCGACCCGGGAATAAGTGTTCAAAGGCCGGGTAAAGTTGGTTGAAATACACCCCTGGATGGCTGTGATGTGTGGTAAATATTCTGCCACAACCAGGGTGTGTACAAGCAACGGAAATAGCTTGGATCCTGGGTAAAATTGAAGCAGAGTGCACCCAGAGAGCCGGCGCGCGCAGCTGCCTTTTCGACCCGGGAATGAGTGTTCAAAAGGCCGGGTAAAGTTGGTTGAAATACACCCCTGGATGGATGTGATGTGTGGTAAATATTCTGCCACAACCAGGGTGCGTCACTGCCATATACAAGCCAGGGAAATAGCTTGGATCCTGGTTAAACTGTGTGTACAGTGTGCGTGGGACTGCCAGGGCGCAAAACAGCTGTTAAAAAGCGGGGGAAATAGCTTGGATCCTGGGTAGCCATGTGTGTACAGTGTGCGTGGGACTGCCAGGGCGCAAAACAGCTATTAAAAAGCCAGGGAAATAGCTTGGATCCTGGGTAGCCATGTGTGTACAGTGTGCGTGGGACTGCCAGGGCGCAAAACAGCTATTAAAAAGCCAGGGAAATAGCTTGGATCCTGGGTGCAATTGAAGCAGAGTGCACCCAG
The DNA here is from genome assembly GCA_011823955.1 of Dissostichus mawsoni. Lineage (NCBI taxonomy): Eukaryota > Metazoa > Chordata > Actinopteri > Perciformes > Nototheniidae > Dissostichus > Dissostichus mawsoni. Next base: position 12,054 of record JAAKFY010000437.1, on the reverse strand, counting down.
AGAGCCGGCGCGCGCAGCTGTATTTTCGACCCGGGAATAAGTGTTCTAACTTCGGGGTAAAGATGGTTGAAATACACCCCTGGATGGATGTTATGTGTGGTCAATATTATGCCACAACCAGGGTGTATAAAAGCCAGGGAAATAGCTTGGATCCTGGGTACAATTGAAGCAGAGTGCACCCAGAGAGGAGGCCGGCGCAGCTGCGTTTTCGACCGGGGAAAATGGTTTGAAAGGTGGGGATAAAGTGTTTTAAAGGTGGGGAAAGTGTTCACGCAGCCCCCTGACAACGGTAATAATGATTAAAAACCATTTCTAGGGCAGGGTGTATTTTAAAAGTGAAAGAAAAACCATTTTAAACCGGTTAAAAGGCACACAAAGTGATTTAAGTGCAGTTCCCATGTGTCCCCACAGGAGGGCGCTTCAGCCTGCTTGAGCACAGTGCATTAACCGTAAAACATGCCATAAATAAAGGCAAATGGATGGATTTAAGGTGCGGGGAGGCTCCGCACGAGACACAGGCACATTCCCAATCCCCCACAGTAGTGACAACGGTGATTTAAACTAGTTTCTGCGGGGGAAAGAGTGCTCAAAGTCTGCTAAAACTCTGCTAAAACTCTGATAACGGCGTGGTACAAGTCTGATTGCTTCAGAGACCCATAGTAAGGATACAATATAACCATGGCCATCTAAAAGTATCCATTAAAATGCATTTGCAGGGTGAACAGAGCAGAGAGAAGCCTGAAAATGCCTCTCCAGCACCACAGCGAGCTCCCGGGTGCTGCGGAGGGTGGGAGGCAGGCGCCGCTGGCTTTCTCGACCCGGGAATAAGTGTTCAAAAGGCCGGGTAAAGTTGGTTGAAATACACCCCTGGATGGATGTGATGTGTGGTCAATATTATGCCACAACCAGGGTGTATAAAAGCCAGGGAAATAGCTTGGATCCTGGGTACAATTGAAGCAGAGTGCACCCAGAGAGCCGGCGGGCGATGCTGCATTTTCGACCCGGGAATAAGTGTTCAAAGGCCGGGTAAAGTTGGTTGAAATACACCCCTGGATGGATGTTATGTGTGGTCAATATTATGCCACAACCAGGGTGTGTACAAGCAACGGAAATAGCTTGGATCCTGGGTAAAATTGAAGCAGAGTGCACCCAGAGAGCCGGCGCGCGCAGCTGCCTTTTCGACCCGGGAATAAGTGTTCAAAAGGCCGGGTAAAGTTGGTTGAAATACACCCCTGGATGGATGTTATGTGTGGTCAATATTATGCCACAACCAGGGTGCGTCACTGCCATATACAAGCCAGGGAAATAGCTTGGATCCTGGGTAAAATGTGTGTTCAGTGTGCGTGGGACTGCCAGGGCGCAAAACAGCTATTAAAAAGCCAGGGAAATAGCTTGGATCCTGGGTAAACTGTGTGTACAGTGTGCGTGGGACTGCCAGGGCGCAAAACAGCTGTTAAAAAGCGGGGGAGAAGAGCTTGGATCCTGGGTAAAATTGAAGCAGAGGGCACCCAGAGAGCCGGCGGGCGATGCTGCATGTTCGACCCGGGAATAAGTGTTCTAACTTCGGGGTAAAGATGGTTGAAATACACCCCTGGATGGATGTTATGTGTGGTCAATATTATGCCACAACCAGGGTGTATACAAGCAACGGAAATAGCTTGGATCCTGGGTAAAATTGAAGCAGAGTGCACCCAGAGAGCCGGCGCGCGCAGCTGCCTTTTCGACCCGGGAATAAGTGTTCAAAAGGCCGGGTAAAGTTGGTTGAAATACACCCCTGGATGGATGTTATGTGTGGTCAATATTATGCCACAACCAGGGTGCGTCACTGCCATATACAAGCCAGGGAAATAGCTTGGATCCTGGGTAAACATGTGTGTGTACAGTGTGCGTGGGACTGCCAGGGCGCAAAACAGCTATTAAAAAGCCAGGGAAATAGCTTGGATCCTGGGTAGCCGTGTGTGTACAGTGTGTGGGACTGCCAGGGCGCAAAACAGCTATTAAAAAGCCAGGGAAATAGCTTGGATCCTGGGTGCAATTGAAGCAGAGTGCACCCAGAGAGGAGGCGCGCGCAGCTGCATTTTCGACCCCGGAATAAGTGTTCTAACTTCGGGGTAAAGATGGTTGAAATACACCCCTGGATGGATGTTATGTGTGGTCAATATTATGCCACAACCAGGGCGTATAAAAGCCAGGGAAATAGCTTGGATCCTGGGTACAATTGAAGCAGAGTGCACCCAGAGAGCCGGCGCGCGCAGCTGTATTTTCGACCCGGGAATAAGTGTTCTAACTTCGGGGTAAAGATGGTTGAAATACACCCCTGGATGGATGTTATGTGTGGTCAATATTATGCCACAACCATGGTGTATAAAAGCCAGGGAAATAGCTTGGATCCTGGGTACAATTGAAGCAGAGTGCACCCAGAGAGCCGGCGCGCGCAGCTGCCTTTTCGACCCGGGAATAAGTGTTCAAAAGGCCGGGTAAAGTTGGTTGAAATACACCCCTGGATGGATGTGATGTGTGGTAAACATTCTGCCACAACCAGGGTGCGTCACTGCCATATACAAGCCAGGGAAATAGCTTGGATCCTGGTTAAACTGTGTGTACAGTGTGCGTGGGACTACCAGGGCGCAAAACAGCTATTAAAAAGCCAGGGAAATAGCTTGGATCCTGGGTAGCCATGTGGGTACAGTGTGCGTGGGACTGCCAGGGCGCAAAACAGCTATTACAAAGCCAGGGAAATAGCTTGGATCCTGGGTAAACGTGTGTGTACAGTGTGCGGGACTGCCAGGGCGCAAAACAGCTATTAAAAAGCCAGGGAAATAGCTTGGATCCTGGGTAAACGTGTGTGTACAGTGTGCGGGACTGCCAGGGCGCAAAACAGCTATTAAAAAGCCAGGGAAATAGCTTGGAACCTGGGTAAACTGTGTGTACAGTGTGCGTGGGACTGCCAGGGCGCAAAACAGCTATTAAAAGCGGGGGAGAAGAGCTTGGATCCTGGGTACAATTGAAGCAGAGTGCACCCAGAGAGCCGGCGGGCGATGCTGCATTTTCGACCCGGGAATAAGTGTTCTAACTTCGGGGTAAAGATGGTTGAAATACACCCCTGGATGGCTGTTATGTGTGGTCAATATTATGCCACAACCAGGGTGTATAAAAGCCAGGGAAATAGCTTGGATCCTGGGTACAATTGAAGCAGAGTGCACCCAGAGAGGAGGCCGGCGCAGCTGCGTTTTCGACCGGGGAAAATGGTTTGAAAGGTGGGGATAAAGTGTTTTAAAGGTGGGGAAAGTGTTCACGCAGCCCCCTGACAACGGTAATAATGATCAAAAACCATTTCTAGGGCAGGGTGTATTTTACAAAGTGAAAGAAAAACCATTTTAAACCGGTTAAAAGGCACACAGAGTGATTTAAGTGCAGTTCCCATGTGTCCCCACAGGAGGGCGCTTCAGCCTGCTCGAGCACAGTGCATTTAACCGTAAAACATGCCATAAATACAGGCAAATGGATGGATTTAAGGTGCGGGGAGGCTCCGCACGAGACACAGGCACATTCCCAATCCCCCACAGTAGTGACAACGGTGATTTAAACTAGTTTCTGCGGGGGAAAGAGTGCTCAAAGTCTGCTAAAACTCTGCTAAAACTCTGATAACGGCGTGGTACAAGTCTGATTGCTTCAGAGACCCATAGTAAGGATACAATATAACCATGGCCATCTAAAAGTATCCATTAAAATGCATTTGCAGGGTGAACAGAGCAGAGAGAAGCCTGAAAATGCCTCTCCAGCACCACAGCGAGCTCCCGGGTGCTGCGGAGGGTGGGAGGCAGGCGCCGCTGGCTTTCTCGACCCGGGAATAAGTGTTCAAAAGGCCGGGTAAAGTTGGTTGAAATACACCCCTGGATGGATGTGATGTGTGGTCAATATTATGCCACAACCAGGGTGTATACAAGCCACGGAAATAGCTTGGATCCTGGGTACAATTGAAGCAGAGTGCACCCAGAGAGCCGGCGCGCGCAGCTGCATTTTCGACCCGGGAATAAGTGTTCAAAAGGCCGGGTAAAGTTGGTTGAAATACACCCCTGGATGGATGTTATGTGTGGTCAATATTATGCCACAACCAGGGTGCGTCACTGCCATATACAAGCCAGGGAAATAGCTTGGATCCTGGGTAAACATGTGTGTGTACAGTGTGCGTGGGACTGCCAGGGCGCAAAACAGCTATTAAAAAGCCAGGGAAATAGCTTGGATCCTGGGTAAAATGTGTGTACAGTGTGCGTGGGACTGCCAGGGCGGAAAACAGCTGTTAAAAAGCGGGGGAAATAGCTTGGATCCTGGGTAGCCATGTGTGTACAGTGTGCGGGACTGCCAGGGCGCAAAACAGCTATTAAAAAGCCAGGGAAATAGCTTGGATCCTGGGTAAAATGTGTGTACAGTGTGCGTGGGACTGCCAGGGCGCAAAACAGCTATTAAAAAGCCAGGGAAATAGCTTGGATCCTGGGTACAATTGAAGCAGAGTGCACCCAGAGAGCCGGCGCGCGCAGCTGCATTTTCGACCCGGGAATAAGTGTTCAAAAGGCCGGGTAAAGTTGGTTGAAATACACCCCTGGATGGATGTTATGTGTGGTCAATATTATGCCACAACCAGGGTGCGTCACTGCCATATACAAGCCAGGGAAATAGCTTGGATCCTGGGTAAACATGTGTGTGTACAGTGTGCGTGGGACTGCCAGGGCGCAAAACAGCTATTAAAAAGCCAGGGAAATAGCTTGGATCCTGGGTAGCCATGTGTGTACAGTGTGCGTGGGACTGCCAGGGCGCAAAACAGCTGTTAAAAAGCGGGGGAGAAGAGCTTGGATCCTGGGTACAATTGAAGCAGAGTGCACCCAGAGAGCCGGCGCGCGCAGCTGCATTTTCGACCCGGGAATAAGTGTTCAAAAGGCCGGGTAAAGTTGGTTGAAATACACCCCTGGATGGATGTTATGTGTGGTCAATATTATGCCACAACCAGGGTGCGTCACTGCCATATACAAGCCAGGGAAATAGCTTGGATCCTGGGTAAACTGTGTGTGTACAGTGTGCGTGGGACTGCCAGGGCGCAAAACAGCTATTAAAAAGCCAGGGAAATAGCTTGGATCCTGGGTAAAATGTGTGTACAGTGTGCGTGGGACTGCCAGGGCGGAAAACAGCTGTTAAAAAGCGGGGGAAATAGCTTGGATCCTGGGTAGCCATGTGTGTACAGTGTGCGTGGGACTGCCAGGGCGCAAAACAGCTGTTAAAAAGCCAGGGAAATAGCTTGGATCCTGGGTAAAATGTGTGTACAGTGTGCGTGGGACTGCCAGGGCGCAAAACAGCTATTACAAAGCCAGGGAAATAGCTTGGATCCTGGGTAGCCATGTGTGTACAGTGTGTGGGACTGCCAGGGCGCAAAACAGCTGTTAAAAAGCGGGGGAGAAGAGCTTGGATCCTGGGTACAATTGAAGCAGAGTGCACCCAGAGAGCCGGCGGGCGATGCTGCATTTTCGACCCGGGAATAAGTGTTCTAACTTCGGGGTAAAGATGGTTGAAATACACCCCTGGATGGCTGTTATGTGTGGTCAATATTATGCCACAACCAGGGTGTATAAAAGCCAGGGAAATAGCTTGGATCCTGGGTACAATTGAAGCAGAGTGCACCCAGAGAGGAGGCGCGCGCAGCTGCATTTTCGACCGGGGAAAATGGTTTGAAAGGTGGGGATAAAGTGTTTTAAAGGTGGGGAAAGTGTTCACGCAGCCCCCTGACAACGGTAATAATGATTAAAAACCATTTCTAGGGCAGGGTGTATTTTAAAAGTGAAAGAAAAACCATTTTAAACCGGTTAAAAGGCACACAAAGTGATTTAAGTGCAGTTCCCATGTGTCCCCACAGGAGGGCGCTTCAGCCTGCTTGAGCACAGTGCATTAACCGTAAAACATGCCATAAATAAAGGCAAATGGATGGATTTAAGGTGCGGGGAGGCTCCGCACGAGACACAGGCACATTCCCAATCCCCCACAGTAGTGACAACGGTGATTTAAACTAGTTTCTGCGGGGGAAAGAGTGCTCAAAGTCTGCTAAAACTCTGCTAAAACTCTGATAACGGCGTGGTACAAGTCTGATTGCTTCAGAGACCCATAGTAAGGATACAATATAACCATGGCCATCTAAAAGTATCCATTAAAATGCATTTGCAGGGTGAACAGAGCAGAGAGAAGCCTGAAAATGCCTCTCCAGCACCACAGCGAGCTCCCGGGTGCTGCGGAGGGTGGGAGGCAGGCGCCGCTGGCTTTCTCGACCCGGGAATAAGTGTTCAAAAGGCCGGGTAAAGTTGGTTGAAATACACCCCTGGATGGATGTGATGTGTGGTCAATATTATGCCACAACCAGGGTGTATAAAAGCCAGGGAAATAGCTTGGATCCTGGGTACAATTGAAGCAGAGTGCACCCAGAGAGCCGGCGCGCGCAGCTGCATTTTCGACCCGGGAATAAGTGTTCAAAAGGCCGGGTAAAGTTGGTTGAAATACACCCCTGGATGGATGTTATGTGTGGTCAATATTATGCCACAACCAGGGTGCGTCACTGCCATATACAAGCCAGGGAAATAGCTTGGATCCTGGGTAAACTGTGTGTGTACAGTGTGCGTGGGACTGCCAGGGCGCAAAACAGCTATTAAAAAGCCAGGGAAATAGCTTGAATCCTGGGTAAAATGTGTGTACAGTGTGCGTGGGACTGCCAGGGCGCAAAACAGCTATTACAAAGCCAGGGAAATAGCTTGGATCCTGGGTAAACTGTGTGTACAGTGTGCGTGGGACTGCCAGGGCGCAAAACAGCTATTAAAAAGCCAGGGAAATAGCTTGGATCCTGGGTAGCCATGTGTGTACAGTGTGCGTGGGACTGCCAGGGCGCAAAACAGCTGTTAAAAAGCGGGGGAGAAGAGCTTGGATCCTGGGTAAAATTGAAGCAGAGTGCACCCAGAGAGCCGGCGCGCGCAGCTGCCTTTTCGACCCGGGAATAAGTGTTCAAGAGGCCGGGTAAAGTTGGTTGAAATACACCCCTGGATGGATGTTATGTGTGGTCAATATTATGCCACAACCAGGGTGCGTCACTGCCATATACAAGCCAGGGAAATAGCTTGGATCCTGGGTAAACATGTGTGTGTACAGTGTGCGTGGGACTGCCAGGGCGCAAAACAGCTATTAAAAAGCCAGGGAAATAGCTTGGATCCTGGGTAAACATGTGTGTGTACAGTGTGCGTGGGACTGCCAGGGCGCAAAACAGCTATTAAAAAGCCAGGGAAATAGCTTGGATCCTGGGTAGCCATGTGTGTACAGTGTGCGTGGGACTGCCAGGGCGCAAAACAGCTGTTAAAAAGCGGGGGAAATAGCTTGGATCCTGGGTAGCCATGTGTGTACAGTGTGCGTGGGACTGCCAGGGCGCAAAACAGCTATTAAAAAGCCAGGGAAATAGCTTGGATCCTGGGTAAAATGTGTGTACAGTGTGCGTGGGACTGCCAGGGCGCAAAACAGCTATTAAAAAGCGGGGGAGAAGAGCTTGGATCCTGGGTAAAATTGAAGCAGAGTGCACCCAGAGAGCCGGCGCGCGCAGCTGCATTTTCGACCCGGGAATAAGTGTTCTAACTTCGGGGTAAAGTTGGTTGAAATACACCCCCGGATGAATGTTATGTGTGGTCAATATTATGCCACAACCAGGGTGCGTCACTGCCATATACAAGCCAGGGAAATAGCTTGGATCCTGGGTAAACATGTGTGTGTACAGTGTGCGTGGGACTGCCAGGGCGCAAAACAGCTATTAAAAAGCCAGGGAAATAGCTTGGATCCTGGGTAAACTGTGTGTACAGTGTGTGGGACTGCCAGGGCGCAAAACAGCTATTGCAAAGCCAGGGAAATAGCTTGGATCCTGGGTAAAATGTGTGTACAGTGTGCGTGGGACTGCCAGGGCGCAAAACAGCTATTAAGAAGCCAGGGAAATAGCTTGGATCCTGGGTAGCCATGTGTGTACAGTGTGCGTGGGACTGCCAGGGCGCAAAACCGCTATTAAAAAGCCAGGGAAATAGCTTGGATCCTGGGTAGCCATGTGTGTACAGTGTGTGTGGGACTGCCAGGGCGCAAAACAGCTATTAAAAAGCCAGGGAAATAGCTTGGAACCTGGGTAAACTGTGTGTACAGTGTGCGTGGGACTGCCAGGGCGCAAAACAGCTATTAAAAAGCCAGGGAAATAGCTTGGATCCTGGGTGCAATTGAAGCAGAGTGCACCCAGAGAGCCGGCGCGCGCAGCTGTATTTTCGACCCGGGAATAAGTGTTCTAACTTCGGGGTAAAGATGGTTGAAATACACCCCTGGATGGATGTTATGTGTGGTCAATATTATGCCACAACCAGGGTGTATAAAAGCCAGGGAAATAGCTTGGATCCTGGGTACAATTGAAGCAGAGTGCACCCAGAGAGGAGGCGCGCGCAGCTGCATTTTCGACCGGGGAAAATGGTTTGAAAGGTGGGGATAAAGTGTTTTAAAGGTGGGGAAAGTGTTCACGCAGCCCCCTGACAACGGTAATAATGATTAAAAACCATTTCTCGGGCAGGGTGTATTTTACAAAGTGAAAGAAAAACCATTTTAAACCGGTTAAAAGGCACACAGAGTGATTTAAGTGCAGTTCCCATGTGTCCCCACAGGAGGGCGCTTCAGCCTGCTCGAGCACAGTGCATTAACCGTAAAACATGCCATAAATACAGGCAAATGGATGGATTCAAGGTGCGGGGAGGCTCCGCACGAGACACAGGCACATTCCCAATACCCCACAGTAGTGACAACGGTGATTTAAACTAGTTTCTGCGGGGAAAAGAGTGCTCAAAGTCTGCTAAAACTCTGCTAAAACTCTGACAATGCCTCTCCAGCACCACAGAGAGCTCCCAGGTGCTGCGGAGGGTGGGAGACAGGCTCACAGCTCGGCCCGGAACCTTCAGCAGGCCCCCCCTGCAGCAGGCCCCCCCCCCTGCAGCACCCCCAGCTGCTGGGCATCGACATGGAGGTGGGCAGTCCGCCTTTCGGCACCCAAACTCGGCCCTGAGACCTCCAGCCCCTCTCTCTGAACCAGCTATGAGAAGCCAATATACCTCCAAAGCCTTTGCTTACGGCCATACCACCCTGATCACGCCCGATCTCGTCCGATCTCGGAAGCTAAGCAGGGTCGGGCCGGGTCAGTACTTGGATGGGAGACCGCCTGGGAATACCCGGTGCTGTAAGCTTTTTTTTAAACCCAGGACAGAGACCGGGAAAATCACCTCTCTTTGGCGGCTCACACACCACCACAGGACGGGCTAATGACCCCCAGCGTGTCTCCCTAACATGTTCACTTAGATTATTTCAGACCTCCAGGAGAGAGACCGGGAAACTCACCTCTATTTGGCGGCTCACAGACCACCAAAGGAAGGACTAATGACCTCCAGCATGTATCCCTAATATGTGCACTCTGTTCATTTCTCACCTCCAGGAGAGAGACCGGGAAAATCACCTCTCTTTGGCGG